>OZ022593.1:19121682-19196682 GCA_963669155.1 Arbacia lixula | reverse complement strand
TAATTTACGATTAATCCCTTTGCCAGTAGTCGAAAGGACAATAGCATCATAGCGCTTAGAAACATACCGTAGTATTAAGTGCATTAACTGTGCATTATCATTATAACAATATCAACTATATTGTAAACTTTCAAGCAGTTGAGGGACTACATATTCATGGATCCCACACACAATTGATGATAAATGATGACATGGTAACAAAGAAACTAATTTACATTGATATCCCAGTTTCAGTTGAAGATTTCCTCTAATGGATGATTATAATGTACTTTGCACTATTAGTATTTATATATGAACCATGCATGGTTAAGCTCAGGGGCCCATTTTTAGTTTCTGTTTTAGTAAAGTCATTTGTAATAATATTGCAACATACAAATGAAAATATTTGTAACTTGTATAAATATGTGGCAAACTATGTTAGCAATCAGTAATGACAAAGGTGAAATACTTCACAAGACAATCTAAAAATCTAGAAAACCCCCTGATGAAAGCAATCCTTGTTTTACAATAGCATAGAAATACGAGTCGTGCTCATATACTGTACTAAGCCTCCAAGACCCTTGCTTTTGATTGGATGGGTGTGTAGGGCCACATTGCAGAGCTCTTTAATTACTGTGTTTTTGATATCATTAATCCCCATGGCAACAACTGCAAAGCTCAGAGCGCATTGGCTGTTCATATGTGATTATAAGGAACAACCATTGAAAAGCTACACATGTACATCATGCTCTATTGTCTATGGCCCTGTTGCATAAAATCTTACCATTGATTGTAACTTTGCTTCCAATGGCTATGGCTTCTATGAAAACCTTGAATTTGAATGGCTGTTGAGCAATGTCACCATGGTAGTTACCATTGATGGCGGAATTGATGGCAGTTTTATGCGATAAGACCTAGATATCAATACCTGTTAGCTTGAGATCATTTGTTACCGATGACATGTTTTATGAAACAGGGCCTAAGCAGCATACTTACTTTTCTTGCCCTCCACATCAACGATCTCTTTCCTCATAATGTAGCCCTGGATGTAGACTGGAGCATTAGGATCGTCGTCAATCTGCAGAAAGACAAACAAACAAATACATGAATAACATGTCAAGTAAACAAAGGAACTACAATACAATTGCAGTTTCCATGGTAGTTACAATACATGTTTGAACAACATGATCCGGTATTTGCCAACTGGGCCATATTGCATACAGGTTCGAATTATTGTCACTTACCATCAATGGTAAGTACCATGGCAACAGGTGCAATAATGAGGGTTCATTGGTTGTTGCCATGATAGTTACATGTACCATTGATGGTAAGTTTATACAACAGGACTTGCTAACTAGAGAACATTTTATTTCTACAGTGTACATTAGTTATAAGGGACACACAAAGTACTTTATGCTAATATTTCTGCAAACATATATTTTTTGTGTGTATGTCAATTCACAGATGTTTTTGTTGCGCTTGATACCATGTCCATTTTCATGTACATTGCTGCACAAGTACACACGTGTTACTAGACTAGGAGGAAATATCCATACACTGTTGAGTGCTACATGTACTACGCTATCTCAATGTGCGGAACAGATATAATAATATGTTCACATTATTGGCTTTCACTTTTTGTTACATTAATGACCCTACACTAATTTGCAAAAAAATAAAACTTGAGAAAATAACAGGTGGGGTGTGTTTTTAACTAATTTGGAATTAAGGCCTTTTAAGAGCAAAACTGATCACTATTTGATTTTTGAATTGGCAACAATATCTTTTCAAATAATTTTTTTCATATGAAAACATAATGTAAATTCCATGATAAATCAATGAAAGATCAAATTAATTCAAATTAGTGCAATAATAATCATGCCAATTCGAAGAGTTAAAGTGGGATTTCAACCATTTCAGCGAGTTGCCAATTCAAAGATTTAGTGATCATTTGACCCTGATTTTGCTTTGAAAACTCATTCCGAAGGTAATATATCTCACTAAATGCCCAGAATGGAATATGAAGCACAAGATGGTTCCATCTCGTGTTGAATTTTTATGCTCCTTCACATGTGATGCATCTTTCTTCATTTTTAAAAGTTGATATTAAAAAGTAGAGCACAAAACCACACATTGTGGTGCTTTCTCTATCACACAAATCTTGGAACATATATGCCATGTCCAGGAGGACTGCCTCAGCAGGTAAGAGCTGATTGGAATGTGTGGACTTTGTGTGGCACATATTTTGACTGAATAATGTACTGTCCCAAATGTTTAAAAATAGATCTGAATCATATTTCATCACAAGCCTCTGAGGAAAACCGCAGCCTGATAGGTGTACAGTAGTACCGCCAACTTTATTCCATTCCCCCTCCTCTTTTTAGAATACAAGAAACAATGACATTCACTACTTATGAAGAGAGAAGTCCACAGGGGGAGTTTCACCAAGCTACGAACGACTTTACGCGCGACTGGTGACTTGTTCTTGTACTAAATCAGATTCTCAATGATTTTGAATCCCATCGGATAAAGTTGAACTGTGATCTTTGTAAATCAAAATTCTTGTCATATGAATACACAAAAACAATCTTCTTGTCTGGATGCAAAGTTTATGTTTTGTCAAATTTTATTCGGATTATTGGAAATTACCACTATGTTAAAAACAGGAACCCTATTGATTTAGCACAAGAATATGTCACCAGTCATGCATAAAGTTGTGCATAGCTTATGAACAGCTTGGTGTAACACCCCCCTGGCCCAATTACAAAATTCTAATGATAGGTGCAAAAAACTAACTGGGGCTCAAGATAGGATAACGTTGCTCTGCTCCTGATACCTGAATCTAATAATCATTGGCTTTTGAAACAGAATGCTGATATTTTGAATGTGCCATCATGTACGCCATTAAGACTGTCAGGAGGGAGGAGTTCAACTCCACAACATTCATGGTGCCGCCGCAAGGGAAGAAAACAACAAATTCGATCAGACTCCTGCCTCAAATTGAAGGGAATTTGATATGGCGGATTCAATTAACAGTCCAAGCATTCAGCAGTCCATTTCTTCTTTTGGAGAACTGTCACGCCACCTCTTCCCGACCTGCTTCGATTGTTCTCCATCTCGACTCAATCTTCTAAATTATATTTGCTCACTGCGAAGAAGAAGCCGAGCCGGCCAGCATTTCTGCGATTCCCGCTGGAATTCACATTGCGTGTAGATATGTAGACAGCGAGGGCTGTCCTTTCGATTGGAGCAACAAATGCTTTTTACGATTTCATCTTGAGTGAGTGAAATGTATGTGACTCTGATGTGATAGGTATAGGTGAAAGGTGTGGCGTATATGCACACCAATGCTTGACTTCACCTGTGCTTAAATAAAGCTACCAATGATTTAAGCATGATAATATTCATAGGCAAGTTGCCAGATGCATGTTCTCCTATTTAATTCTCATCTCCTTCACATATTCCTTCTTCTTCTACTTCTTCTGATTTTCTTCATTCCCTCTTTCCCCTTCTCCATTTTATCTTTCCGTCTCTTCCACATTATCATCTTCTATTTCTGAAAGACAATGCTTGTGAATGTAAACATAAATGTAGGTACACAAATCACTCTTTTTAGGAACTGTTTCTCTACCTAATTCAACTCTTGTCCTTTCATCCTATTTCATTACTTTTTGACCTTTTAACTTCTCATTAAGCTTTGTGCTTTTACTTGGAGGAAACCCTTATCTTTCGATTTACCTTCAACACACATCATACATTTTTGATGGTTTTTACCTTGATGAAAAATAAAACTGGAACGTGAAACTGAAACTGAAAAAAACAACACATAAGCCTAGTACATGTAGGAGGTGTATGATAATGGGAATGATTTGACTGAATGCTGGCTGTCATGCACGAGCAAAAAAAAATACTCTCCAGGAAGTGGAGAGTATTTACAGTTGTATGGTGTCTATGATACATTCCTTTATTCCGTAACCATGGCTACAGATTGAAACAGCCCTCATAATTCAGTCAACAGACCCTATGTCAATAGAACTTTTTCTTTGTTTACATCCCAATGAATCACACAGTCTCAGCATTTCATTTGGCACAGAAAGAGGTAACTTATTGCTAAAAGTGTTAGATGTCAATCATGCATTTAAACCTTAAATTTGGCACAGGAACTGCTCTTACATGTAACTGTTAGTTCATATACATGTATATTGTTGATTAAAAATGCAAGACTACATACATATGAGCATACATTGAGATGTGTACCCTAGCGTTACATAGACCCCCCTCCCCTTCCCCTCTCCCCGCTCCCCACCCCTACCCCCTCCCCCCATCCCCCCTCTCCCCCCACCCCTCCCTACCCCACTCCCAGGTATTCGTTGCATGTAGGATCCTACCTAGACTGGATGCACTAGATTCAATTAAAGCCATACAAACATTTGGAGGGATCTGTTTATATTGACTTGTCAGCGACCGTAATGTTCTGATCAATCAAATTTTTGCAGGAATCTTGATTGACTTGGCATCAATTCTAATAAGGCCATTTTATGAATGGCTTTGGCGACTGACCACATACTGTACAACACTGCCTTCTGTGAGGGTGGGATCTGCAGAATGGCTTAAAGGGCATATACTGTACTGGGAAGGCAAAAAAGCCTTCAAAATGTTATTGTTAGCAATCTTCTTGCCAATGGTCTTAAATTCATGTATTGCCTATTTTAGATGCTTGCTGAAAGTTATTTGCCCTCAAATGATCCACTTATGGAGTAATTAATGATTAATGATTAAATCCTCAAAATGTTCGGGCCGAACATTTTGAGGATTTGTGATTTAATCACTCATTACTAGAAAGGTATATCATTTGAGGGCAAATAACTTTCAGCAAACTTCTAAAATAGGCAATACATGAATTTAAGACCATTGGCAAGAAGATTGCTAACAATTACATTTTGAAGGCTTTTTTTGCCTTCCCAGTACAGTATATGCCCTTTAAAGGGATAATCTACCCTGAAAGTAAGTTGGTTTCAATCAAAGCAGAAACATAAGAGAAACATATTTAATGAACGTTCGTCAAAGAATGAGAATGTTATGATCTTTTAAAGTTTTGATTTTGTGACGTCACGTGCGAGATGCTCTCCAATATATAGTGTACAAGTTTCTTTGAAAATGTCAATTTTCTCACAAGGATTTTACCTGTGAATTTGATACATCATTAGAAGCATGTTTATACACACATACCTCTATGAAAACAACATATTACTTCATCAAAAACAGAAAATGAACAATTTATGGAATCATACAGCTCACAGCATGAGAGAGCACCAGTCCTTAAATTTGACATCATAAAATCATGATTTTAAAAGAAGTTTCTTATCCTTTCACAGATTTTCATCAAACATTCACTAATGTTTCTTTCATGTTGCTGCTTTTATTAAAACCAACCTAATTTCAGGGTGGACTAACCCTTAAAGGACCTAATGCAGGCCTAAAATATACAGTTGTGCAAATACAGCCGTAAAAAGAAGAAAGTATTATGTTCATTTGATTTATCATTGGGTCAACTACAAATATGTGTGCATATGAATCCTACTGTACAACTTTATGCCACTATTGGGTGTGATACATTAATTTCACGAAGTGGGCATAATGTATGTTGTTGTGGCGGTTCAAGCACTATTTCAAGAAATGTGTAATGTTTGCAAAAGAGATAAAGCACCTTCAACCCTATGACTCCCATTGGCAATGATAGACATATGACATGATAGACACAATGATGCCATACACACATAGAGTGATGCTGGCAAGCTGGATCATTGTTATCAATTAATCTGTGGGCTGCATTTTGGCAGAGAACATGTCTTTGTATGTTTCGTACTAGCCTAGTTACAAGGCTGGGGAGTGCATGGACACAACTGACTCTGTTAACAACTATATATGTCTGGCAACATAGACTACGCCCTTCTCCCACTCTCTAGCCTGGAGGGTGAGGAGAGGACAGGACAGAGAGTGGGATTAGGGCATACTCTGTGTTACCAGACATAGTTGTTAACAGAGTCAGTTGTGTCCATGCACTCTACAGCCTAGTAACTAGGCAAGTCTTGTACATGTGCATGTACTCTCCCAGACAGCTGCATTTTCAGCACATACAGTGCTGTAGGTCACTAACAATAGCATCCTGCACAATACACACAGAATGACACATACAGACAGTATTAAGTTTAGCATTGAGTTCTTGGGAGTACAGTGTAGATATAAAGTGGGGTGGGGATGAAGGGAGGGGGGAGGGGTGCAACACAATGACATATACAGACAGTATTAAGTTTAGCATTGAGTTCTTGGGAGTAGATATAAAGTGGGGGTTGGAGGTGAAACAATGATTAATACAGACATTTTTAAGTTTAGCATTGAGTTCTTGGGAGTAGATATAAAGTGGGGGTGGGAGGTGAAACAATGCTTAATACGGACATTTTTAAGTTTGGCATTGAGTTCATGGGAGTAGATATAAAGTGGGGATGGGGGGTGAAACAGAATTAGATATACAGAAAAAATCAAGTATAGCATTGATCATGGGAGGAGATATAAAGTGGGAGTGTGTGTGTGTGGGGGGGGGGGGGGGGGGTGAAACAGAATGATTAATACAGACATTATTTAATGGGAGTTAATGGGAGGTATAACGGGGGGGGGGGGGGGGGTGCAACAGAATGACACATACAGACAGTATTAAGTATAGCATTGAGTTCATGGGAGGAGATATAAAGAGGGTGGGGTTAAAAGGAAAGTTTTAGTTTTGCTCATCAACAGCACAAGGACAAATGGCATGAAGTGTAGTGACACAACAATGAGTCTCATATTATGTGAACAAATATGAGCATATTTGCAAACAAAACATACTAATTCATATATTTTTTTTATGCAGGACACGAGTATTATGTACGGTCATTGATCACATCACAGACTCTAAATGCATGAATATCAACACATCAATCTGATGAGATCCAACTAAGGCTATTGTGTAAAAGGAAATTGTGATGCTTTGTAAACATACACCACCTGTAATATGTATTAATTTGTAGGCATTTGGTTAAATGAAGGTAGGCTGGTTTCTGTTGATGGTAAGAAAGATACCATTTTTCGGTAAAGCAACATGTATCCGACGAAACTCTGTGTGTGGATGCTGACTAACGACACATTGTATAACAATACGTTGTGTAAAGGAACATGGGTCTTGGCATTGTTTAGAACTAGAGAAGTATAAAGAATCACGTTCAACCACGCTCACTGTGTGTGTGGACATCACTAATGATATATCATATAACTGGGCGGAGCTCAGTGTGACTACATGCGCAAAAGACCCAATCAACTCAAACTAGTGTGCGCTCACCGAAGACAGGCACACAGCATAAAACAACAACATGCACAGTAGCAGTCTGCACACCTATACAAGGTTTCTTACTGAGTTTCGGTATATAAATTTTTTTGCGGGCGTATACCATGATTCTTTATAGTTTTGGTATAGATTGTTTGTGTGAGGACACCTTGTTCACTATACCATGACTCTTTATACGACATACATTGTAGCTATACAAGGAATTTTTAGTGTGTGGACACAGGGCTTATTAATTCATCTATTTAATTTATCCGTGTTTACCTGGACTAGCGGGTTCCCAGCCAGCGTCCCATTCTTGGGCAGCTTCTTCTCCTTCCCCTTCCCTAAGCTCGAGACGTCGCTGCCGTCGTCGTCGTCGTCGACGATCCAGGCCAGTGGCTGTGACTTGATGGAGCTGTAGAGGGCTTTTAGCGAGCTGCGGGCAAAGTTGACCCCGTCGTTCATCCCCTCCAGATTCAGCATGAATGCACTCAGGGACATCTTTTTTCCAATGTTCTACAAGACAAAAGCAAGAATGAGGATTTGATGGACAACATAATCAATTACTAGATTTGTAAACATTTTTATACAAAGACCGATATAAAACAACAATAAACTTCTCTAAATGTTGAAAAAGTAACAAAAGCCAGTACAGTAGCATCTCAGCTATACTGTAAAATCAGTAATTGTTGCATAATAATAATAATAATAATAATAGTCCATTCTTATATAGCGCAATTTTACAGTTACGTCTCAATGCGCATAAAAGAGAAATAGAGAAAGAAGTAGAACCTTATTTAAGCAAAGATTAAGTGATTGAAATCTACAATTCACAAATGCTCATTAACTGTTAATGATAATGCTTTGTTGAGGGCTTTGTTGATGAGTTGAACGCAGAGGGTGGATTTGTTTGTAATGACAAGTATTCTTGTGTGCAAAAATATCAGCCTGCAAATATGTTGTAGGTGTGCTGTGCCTCGAAATTGTACTTGCTTGGAAATTACCTTTTTTTTTATAGCTTACAAGTTTACATGTTGCCTGAGAATGAAGAGTTTTACAAGAGCCTTCCTGAACAACAAACAAGCCCAAGTGGATCCGTAATAATTATATGGTATTGCAGGAATATGAAATGATGATAATCTTTGATACTCAGTACTCTCATAAATCTCAAAATTTTTGTTCCAGGCAGGCTTAATTCTGTATGTACTGTACCACATGTGCCTTTATTTGTGAGTAATGCACAGAATTCCCATGGAGAAGCAGGTTATCTAGCAAACAAAGGGGTAACAACTGCCAACTTCCTCTCTACGTTATCAACTTTAGAAACATCAAGAGTTTGGGCTGCATTTATGGCTCTACATGATGCAGAGTTACCAACATTGAAATACAACAATCAGGAAGATTTGGGGAAATTTAATCAGAAATCAGGGAGATGTCTATCAAATGCAGACAACCTAATGACAATAATCTATGAATAACCAGGGGGATTGAGTGATGTGATGAAATCCAATGCTCTATTATTGGTCTACTTTAAGGACTTGGCAGCTCTATACATGTTTAAATTACACAATGTTGTAACTGAAGATAACATGTATGAACGACATGTATAATAGGCCCCCAAATGTTTCTACAAAGAGTTATGAGTATTAAAGATGATCATCATTCCGTATTCCTGCAACACAACACATGTTATGATGACTAGCATTACCCTTCTTCCTTGTATGGGGGGGGGGGGGGGGGGGGGGAGGGGGTAGGTGGGGGGGGGGTGCAAGGAGGAGGGGGGGGGGCTGGGGGGCTGGGAGGGGTCATCGGTGAATCATGCTTCCTATCTGGCAGGGATATAAGGGAGGGGGTATAGAAGGGGGTAAAAAGGAGTAAAAGGGGAAAAAAAGTAGAAGGGCGAACAGAAAAGTAGGAGCGAGTAAAAAAAAAGTAGAAGGGAGTAAAAAGGACAAGAACGGGTAAAGAGAAAAAGAAGCTCTAGGGTAAAAGGGAAGAAAATGGGGTGAAAAGGAGAAAGAGGTAGAAATTAATAGAAGGAGGAAGAAAAGAGAAGAACATGGTAAAAAGGGGAATGGGGTACAAGGAGTAGGAGGAGGTAGGAGAGAGAGTAGAAGGTGTAAGAGGAGAGAACAGAAAGGGGAATGGAGATCATACTGCGCATAAATCAGAGTGGATATGTACATTAAATGTAGCAGGAGTGAGGGGAAGGGAAAGTTAAGAAAGTGGGTCAGGGAGGGGATGAGGAAGAAGGTAACATTAACAAAGATGACAGGAAAAGGACAAGCAACTTTTTCAAATTTGGAAAAAAATAATTGTTCTCCAGTTGCTGACCACATACAAAATGAACAACAAATAAGAAGCGACAATAGTCTATAATTGGAATCTCACAATACCACAATTCCTCACAAACAGGAATCAAGCATCTTCTCTTGATATTTCTTCCAACTCCACCATATCAAAATTACATTAAATGTGAAATCATAAAATGGCGTGAAAGCTTGAAGGCTTGAAAGGCAAGAAGCTAGCGCACTCCATTTCCCCTTAAAAGCCCGTCTTGTCACTTGCAGGCTGCCTGCCCCCCTTCCCATAGTGCACTGACTCTGAAGCGTCAACAGCGCAGACAAATGGGCCAACTGCCATTTACACTCCAATCCTCCGAAGGACAGTTATGGCCTTTGCTTCAAAGAGAAATCTTATTCCTTGTGACACTATTACCAAGAGAAAAATATGATACT
This sequence comes from Arbacia lixula, assembly GCA_963669155.1. Classification (NCBI taxonomy): domain Eukaryota; kingdom Metazoa; phylum Echinodermata; class Echinoidea; order Arbacioida; family Arbaciidae; genus Arbacia; species Arbacia lixula. The sequence continues at coordinate 19,186,608 of OZ022593.1, read as the reverse complement.
TTGCAACATATGCTGTTCGGCTGGGATCTAGAAACAGGGGAGGGAATGGGAACCTACAAAAGCAAATCAAGTTTGTCAAAGGAAAGTCCACCCTGAAGTAAAGTTGATTTTAATGAAAGCAACACATGAGAGGAATATTAGTGAAGGTTTCATGAGAATCCATCAAAGGATACGAAAGTTATGATTTAAAAATAAATATATATTTTGTGACGTCACATGAGAGATGCTTTCCCGTATGTAGTGTACAATTTTATTTGAAAATGTTGATTGTCTCAAAACAATACCATATGATTATACCTGTGCAATTGATGTTAAAAAAAATCCTACCTTTATTATCCTTTGATGGATTTTTGTCAAACCTTCTCTAATATGTTTCTTTCATGTTTTTGCTTTTATCAAAACCAACTGGACTAAAGGCTGGACTTTCCCTTTAATTCAAATCCATGATATGCAATCCATGGGAGAACAGCAACATTTCATGACTGAAATGAACCATTCATGTGTCTCTCTCAACATTTTGGTATTTGTGTGGAGACCACACACATTAAATACGGAAAATCCTCAATAGGAATATTCCAATCAAAACAAGGTTAAAAGTTCAGCACTTCATATAAGGTTTGGCACACACACAAACATGTCTATTTAAACTGCCAAAAAGCATTAAAAAGTACATTTGGCTTTAATTACATTCTTAAGTCTTATACTAAAATGCAGGAATACCATTGCTGACATGCTTATAAGTATTACCCACATCATATTTTTCAATTATCTAAGATTAAACTAATTGACAGAACAAGACTCTAAATTCATGCATGAACATGCATTTTAAATGACACATACACATACTTCACATGAAAGCAACATGTGGTCTTCTTCCTCTCACATTATTTTGAGTCAGCTTGACATTGAGCCTTGCATTTAAATCTTTCCACTAATTAATGTTTCCTGAGCTCAAAAGCTGTCGATAATTTTGGCCTTGAGTTAAAGTAAGTGGTAATTATTTAGTCTGGACAGACTTTATCCAAACCCTTTCTGGGTGTGAGAAATTAAATGTGTACGGGAAATCAAAAGTGAGACAGAGGATAGAATTGTGAGGTGAAGGAGAAGGGAGAGAAATAGAAATAGATCAAGAAAATGAAGAACAGGAAGAACAAGAGGAAGAAGGAGAATAAGAAGAATGAGAATAAAGAAAATGAAGGAGAATAGGAAGAAGAGACAAAAGAAATGGGGGAATATAACATACATGTATGAAAATTCTTAATACAGAGAAAAAGAACATTAATAATAATTAAGGAAGGAAGATGAGAAATATAAAGAAGACAATTTTGCATAAAAAGAATAATAATATGAATAGATAAATAGTGATTAGAAGAAGAGAAGCAGATGAAGAAGGAGAAGATGATGACAAGGATGAGGGAGAGAAAGAAAGAAAAAATAATGGAAAATCAAAAATAAAATCTGCATGTATTTAACAAACCTGGGGAAATGAAAACACTGTACAATATTTCAATTTTGATTTACTTGTATCTATAGTTACCACACGCACATATACACAAATGCATTGAGAGACATCCTACATGTTCTCTTTAGAAGCCATTCTAGTAGGATCTCAGCTTTATATACACGCTGCTTCAGACTGCGAGTGAAGAGATGCACAATTGGAGCAATAAAATGTCAATAAGGCTATTCAATCCAGAATCGATGACAACCAACCATGCCAGTTATGAGCTCCCTTCTACTACATGGATGTTCTTTGTCAAATAAACTGTACATGGCATACATGTACCATTCACCTTTCATCACGTTTATACACATACTTCATCTAATTCATCTCATAGCACTCGATTGCACGCAGAGTTTTTCCGCAGAGTTTCTCCCCATTAGGCAAATAAATGCTGAGAAAAGCCAGCAGTTAAAGGGAAATCCACCCTGAAGTTAAGTTAGCTTTAATGAAAGCAAAAACATGAAAACACATAATAGTTTTGACAAAAATCAGTCAGACAAAGGACAGAAAGGTTCTGGTCTTTTAAATTTGATATTGTGATGTCACATGCAAGGTGCTCTCCCTATGTTATGTGCTGTATGATTCCATAAATTGCTTTTTTTCTGTTTTTGATGAAAGGAATATTTTGTTACTAATGTCAAATACACAGGTAAAATGATGTATATCCTTTGAAGAATACTAACCATTTAAAAGAAAATAGTACACAACATTTGGGAGAGCATCTTGCATGTGACATCACAAAATAAAACATTTAAACAGTCATATCTTTCTTATCCTTTGATGGATTTCCATCAAACTTTCACCAATACTATGTTTCTCTCATGCTTCTGCTTTTATTAAATCCAATTTTATTCCAGGGTGGTCTATCCCTTTAAAGGGGGGGGGGGGGGGGGAGGGGGGGGGGGCAGAGGCAAGGAACTGACTCGCATCCTTGGATCACTGAGATGGAAGCAGATGTCATAGCTGTTTCTGGCTTTTGTTGGTAGGATGTATACACAATACATGAACAGCTAGATACTAAATAAAATACAATTAAGAAACCTGCTCCATTTATTTTCTCATCATCCCACCCAACACATCCTCAGTCGGTTTTGCTGAATGCCGACCACAAATTTGTATGTACCGTACATAAACCTGTATTTGAATTTCAAGGGTACAAATATATTGTGGCATCTACACAAAAGTATGCGCATCAAAATTCTCTCTCCCTCTCGTCTCTCACCCATCCCTACATATCCATCTCTTTCTCTTCCTCTTCCTCTACCCCTCTCTCTCTCTCTCTCTCTCTCTGGCTCTCTCTCTCCCCCTTTCTACAGAACATACACTGTGCACTTTGATGGGGTTGTCATGTCTACAGAATCAACATCAAGTTGACCATGCAAAAATAAATCATGGGGTGTACTAATATGGTGAAAAGGCCATTCAATCAAGTGAGCAAGCATTGAGGTAAAGACATTTTGGCAAATTCCACAACATCTAAGACTTGGTTTATGTACTGGTCACTGAAAATAATAATTATATAAAGGGAATCAGAACAATTCAGCCCCCCAAAATGGAGACAAGAGCAATTTGATTGCCAGTCAATGTCGATCAATATATGCCTCCGCTACTTCGTGAGCATCATCTGGTTGAAATAGATAATCTTCTATGCTCAGAAAACTTACAGATTTGGTTGAAAACATTACATTGAATTGTAGTTGGAATCAACTATTCATTTTCTAGTACTTGCAAAAAATATTATTTCTTGCCATTTTTAGCCATATTTGCCAAAATTCACTCTGACTGTTTGTATCTTACTTCTTTGACTTCTGATCTAACCGGTCTACTTATATGTAGTTATCCATCCTTGTATCAAGTTTTGTTTCAATTGGATTATCTAATTTAGTTAGTTGGAAAAATATGCTTTTACTCTATGCTATCTACTAAATGACAGGGTGTCCCATTTGCAAAAGTCGTAAAACTCGGCAGGAATCAGCAGTCTAACCTAACAATAATGTGTATGAAATCTCATAGTCATTGCTTCACCAATATTTTCAGGAAAAGTGAAAAACTATACTTGTTTATATCAGAAACTTGCTGACCATAGTCTAAATTCATAATCGTATTGCCACTGCCAGTGCAGGATGCAGAACATTGCTCCGATACGTTTTGAACAACCAGCCCCAAACCTCCTCAAACCTGCAGGATCACTATAATTTTGCTTTAAATTAGTTGGCAAGCAAGTTCTGATTCTTCCATTTTCCATCATTTTTTTAAAACATAATTTTTTTGACCTGCAAAAGGGATACCTTATCTTTAAGCCATGGTCAAATCTAAAGTTCCTTTGTGAATTCTGGACATTGGTTCAGACTCACACACTATAATTGCCTGCCTGTGGGTCAGTGCCTGCCGATACATGCAGTATCATGCAACTCATGTGTTACAAGGTACCGTAGAGTACATGTACACATAGGCTTGCAGTACTAATGAGTAATTGTTTACAAGACAGTTATGTGTCACCACTCTCTATCAGCTCCTTCCAACCCTGCAGATAAACACATTGGCAGATCGGCAGTAATAACGCCGGTCTGAGCGTGACCTACAGCACTGTACTACAGATGCCTGAGGTTGCACCATATCACCCTCATACATATATAGCCTAAGCTCCATGAACAAAATTGATATTTCAAAAAAATCATTACTTTCTTCAAGGAAGAAATTAATTGAAACATTTTCGGGGCTACTTTTTGAGCACAATAGTCGATTTTGCTACAATTTTACTGTGTCTGTGAGAATTTGGGGGGCTCTTTGAACATTTTCCAGGGCTCTTTTAAGCAATTCGGGGGCCAAATCGCCCAGAGCCCCCGTGTATTTTCCCCCTTGACTTTCTAATAAATAAATCCCTTGGACAGATTTTTGTCAAACATTCACTTTTATGTTTCTTTCTTGTTTCTACTTCTATTAAAACCAACTTAATATCAGGGTGGACTATCCCTTTAAGGTCTCCATAATTTAGGCGTTACTCGGCCCAGAGTGATGACCAGTCATGCCCTAAGATCTGCTGACACACACAGTCTCAGGGTGAATGCTTAACAGGAAATCTCCCTTTTTCATCAGACCTTCACCATATAAGGCTGAGCTCTCATTTGTCTGCTTTCATTAATCTTTGCATTAAGATTTGGTTCTAATTCAACACTAAAAATCCAGAGCAAATATTCAACTATAGTTTCTGCATTTCTAAACATGATACAAACAGGCTAGCTTCTTTAACTCTCTCATTATCATTGCCACGAAGATGTGTAGTAAGACAATGGGGTTTTCAAGGCCCGGTAATGTTAGGGTTAATTCTCTCTCATTATCATTGCCATGAAGATGTGTAGTAAGACAATGGGGTTTTCAAGGCCAGGTAATTTAAGGATTAACTCTCATTACCATTGCCATGAAGGTGTGTAGTAAGCCAATGGGGTTTGCAAAGGCCAGGTAATGCAAGGGTTAACTCTCTCCTTACCATTGGCACATGAAGATGTGTAGTAAGCCAATGTGGTTTGCAAGGCCGGGTAATGTAAGGGTTAATTCTCTCATTACCATTGGCATGAGGTTGTGTAGTAAGCCAGTGGGGTTTTCAAGGCATGGCAATGTAAGTGTGAACTTTCTCATTACCAATGACGCATGAAGACGTATAGTAAGCCAGTGGGGTTTTCAAGGCCTGGTTATGTGAGGGTTAACTCTCTCATTACCATTGGCACATGAAAATATGTAGTAAGTGAATAGAGTTTTCAAGTCCTGGAAATGTAAGGTTTAAATGATAAGTTTTGGTCCAGTATCCTACATACATACAACCATGATTACCAGCTGTATGGTCCATCATAATTGCACTTACTGTTACAGTCCTTGTACAGCCTCCCACGCAGGCATGCCTGACATGCCACCAACCCATGTCTAACTACACACCATAATGGACAGACAGCTGTTGTACACCTTCCCTCCCTTAGATACAGAATAGACTTTTATATTGAGCACATCAAGCTTGTACAACTTGCATGGGTCTTACTTTATGTATTCTTAAATGCACCCTACAATGTATGTAGAGTGCACATGAAGACTTTCACATTTAACAATACACACAAATATTTCCCTGTATGCCAATATTTGTAAAATTTTGTTGGTATAACCCGGAAAACATTGAGTACTTTTAAACATGCACAACATGGCTATCATAAGGCCAGATGCCAAGAAGCTGGTAAGGAAGTACATTGTGGATGTCTTGAGATGGACAATGGTAGGAAACACAGCTAAACATACAAGGAAATATTATACTATATCACGTATCGTGGCTCAGTTTCACTTCCATTTTCAATCAATTGGTTCACTGGCTATTAAAATATTTATTTGATACTTTTGATAGATAATATTACACCTTAAATGTTTTGAAAAGAAAATTCAGGCATACATCCAGTGCAAGAGTCCAAAGCATGCTCCATCCCGTAAAAAAGACTGGCAGTTAAGTCGTTAACAAGCTGTATACGTAGCTGCAACATTTCTGATAAACCTTGAATAGAAATGTCGTAGTAGGAGCTAGGTACACTTATTTTCCCTTCAACATGGGCTATGCGTACGTATGTATGTGCAAGAATTGGTGGAGATGATTGCTTCTCGATTCCATTCATGCAACAGGGTTGACTCAAGACTGGATGGCTTAATATGGGGCGACATGAAATTAGGAGCGCAACTAGGACACGGATAATTGAGCAGGCTGTGTAGGTACACCTGTGCCCTCCAACTCACTGCTGAAACTAGGGCCGAGTAAATCATGTGACCTACAGCACCTTCATGCTGCTATGTACACTCTAGTGCACATGTACTAATATCACACCCCCGGTTTCAACCCTACCCGTCTTCATATCACGGTTGAACTTTCCGTTCTGGGCCATGTTGCAGGTTATCAATTATCGTAACTTACCATCAATGGTAACTACCATGGCAACAGATGCAATAATGATAGCTTATTGGTTGTTGTCATGGTAGTTACCATGGCTGTTAAGTTACAATAATTGAAAACCTATGCAACAATTAAGGGCCTGGTTTTGTGATTACTTCGCAAACATGTGCCACTATTGCATTTCTGCACAAGTGAGACTCACAAATTCTGTAGAGCAGAATTTTATCTATATCACTCTTGGTGAGGGGTTCATGGGAAAGAGTGTGCAATATTGAATGAAGGGTGGGGTAAAATGAATCTCCAGTACTTTTAAGCAGATTTGTACAGTTTGTGCCATTTACACTGTCCAGCAAAAATCATGATTTTTTTCTAAGATCGCGATCTTTGAGTGTAAGTTGCTAGGCAACTTTCACATTATTCACCCTTAAATGAACGCTGACTTGCAACTTACACCCAGAGATCGCGATCTTAGAAAAATCATGTTTTTTTGCTGGACAGTGTAAATGGTGCTATTGTTACGATTAACAATGACTACCTAATTATGTAAATGGCTCTGTTTGTACTATTTTCACTGAACATATGTGAAAACTATTAAACTACAAGGACTTCGGATTCAGCCATCTAAATCCATAGTAATTAAGGAAGTGTGGAGCTTTGACAAATCAGCCATAAAATGGTAATAATGGAATATTAGAGTACTACAGAAGGACAGAACTAGAGGGAAAGGGTGCTGTTGTTTTTTATCCGAAAGGAAAACAAGGCATCTAGATATCAAAACGAACTATACATTGTGCTTCTGATTTAGCGTAAGCTGTGATGATTTCATATCCACACTTACAAGTAGGATGTTTTTTCCTGGTAATATTCACATCAAAAAATGAAACAAAGATTCAGTAAAAAAAATACATACATGTAGTCATCATCATTCTCTCACTCTCTCTCTCTCTCTCTCTCTCTCTCTCTCTCTCTCTCTCTCTATCCCCCTCTCTCTCCCTCACACACACACACACACACACACATACACACACCATCCCTCTCTTTCACTCTCTGTCTGTTTCCTCCTTCTCTCTCCCTCTCTCTCCCCCATTCTCACCCCGCCCCTCTCTCTCTCACACACATACACCCACCCTCCTTCTCTTTCACTCTCTGTATGTCTGTCTGTCTGTCTGTCTGTTTCCTCATTCTCTATCCCTGTCTCTCTACACCCTCTCTCACCCCCCCCCCCCCACTCTCTCTCCCCCCACCTGCGCTCTCTCCTCCATCTCTCCCACAGTCTGTGAGACCTCTGGGATAGAGCCCTGTCAAAGCTGCTCAGTGACATTTCTATGTTGTTACATTTTGCACCCATGGGGAGGCTTCTTAATGCAGTCAGCATTCATGGGATGCTAAAATCATAATGACTTTTGAATTATATACCCATCATGAACATCTGGGTTCTCCTGTTTAAATCAAGAAGCAATATTTAGGTACCAAATATAGCAGCACTCTACAAATTCTTTGTACCTACATAAAACATACGTTACTTCTTTTGCATATACATGTTTTAGCTACCTACAGTCATGTATCTTGCTAAATATGTTACTCTCTACAATTTTGTATCACACCTAACGAAGTGTTGCAGCACCTCATGAAACCGTGTGATCTTTTTAGATTCCCTGTTGACCATATGTATGCGAGACAAATGATTATTACTAGCGATACTTGTTTCCTTCTTTTTGCTCAATGTACAATGTAACGATAAATGTTATGAAAGTCAGTAGTGTGTATGTACATTTATACATGTATGTTCATGCATTCATACATAGAGGGAGAAAAAAAAACAATCTACAAGACTTAAATATCATTGAAAAGAAAAAAAAGTCAGGTTTGTATTCTGATTTCTCCCTTTATCAAACTAAAATTACAAAATACTGTTAAACATCCTGTTATTTCTTTTCTGTATTCTGATTTCTCCCTTTATCAAACTTAAATTAAAGAATACTGTTAAACATCCTGTTATTTCTTTTCTATAGAAAAGACCTGAAGGAGGAAGGATAAATGTTCAATCTCCTATTTTGCCCTTGAAGACTTTGCTATCGCTATGCACCTATTTTGGTCATCTCAAGGTTCAAATGAATGCATCTGATGCAAATGTGTTACAGGTGCATACTTCGTGGTATGCTTGTGGGGAAAGATTTGGAAGGTTAAATAATGTACAAAAGGTAGCAACGAGGCAAACCCTGCCATGGACATAATGCAATCTGGCAGGAACTGCTCTGTAGATTTCCTGATTCACTGATTTTTTGTGTGGAAATAGAAAACATTTTATGAATTTGGGTGGAAAACACAAGCAAGGTGAGATATGACCTAGAGAAAGAGAGAGAGAGAGAGAGGGGGGGGGGGGAGGTAGAAAGAGAGAGAAAGAGAGAGAGATAAAAAGAAAAGGGCGACAGAAAGGGAGATGGAGTATGTGTGTCGGGGGGGGGGGGGTTCAGTTGACAAAAGATTGAGGGAGAGTATATTAAGAGAAAGAGACAGAGAGAAAATGAGAGAAAGAGAAGAAGCGATAAGGAGATAGACAAAAGAAAAGAAGACAAAAGAGATAGAAAAAAAGCAGAGGGAAGAGTGGAAGATGGAAGAGAACAGACGAGAGAAAGAGAGAAAGGGAAAACAGCAGGAACATGGAAGAGAGAAAGAGAGGTGGAGAGGAAAGATGGAAGAAAGACAGTAGAGAGAAGAAAACAGAAAGAGAGAGAGAGAGAGGGAGAGAGAGAGGGGGGGGGGGAGAGTGAGAAGGTAATTGGACTAAAAAAGGAGAAAGAACTACAGAACAATGAAATCACACTTGAATGGTACAGAACCTGAAAAGGAAAGAGAACATCCAGGCATGAGAATTGAAGTGAGAGACAGACAGAGAGATGGAGAGAGATAAAGAGAGAAAGAGAGAGAGGAAGAGAGCGAGAGAGCGAGAGAGAGAGAGAGAGAGAGAGAGAGAGAGAGAGGAGTGCGAGAGTGTGTGCGAGAGACAGAGAGGGAGAGAGGGAGAGGGAGAGGGAGAGTAAAAGAGAAAGAGAGAGAGAGAGAGAGAGAGAGAGAAAGAAAAGAAAAAACAAGAAAATAGTTGTGAGAGATATAGAGAGAGTGTGGAGGCAATGAAACATGAGGGGGCCAACAAGCAAAACAAGAGACTGAAGAACAGAATTGTATCAAAACGGTGAGAACAAGACTGAAGAAAAACAGTAATAGAAATACCCAAAGCACTTTGTCAAAGAAAAACATGTCTTCACGCCAGTGTCAAGTGCACACCAAGGAAAACAGTGTGAAGTACCCCAGAAAAATAGCAAGGTTCATAAAGCTGTTTTCCTTTGTAAGCACATTCTTCTTTGGCTGGACAATGTATACACCCTTTCCTTCCCTCTTCTGTGTTAAGAAATATCATGTACGTAATGTATACTTGATTTTCAACACCTTGTGCCATGAAGGAGGTGTGATAAGGTGTCATTCTCAGCCTTCGATGAGTGTCATCTTGGACAGAACACAGAAGGGGCGTCTTCATTAGCCCGATGTGGCAAAATAGCTAGCCAGATCACGAAATAACTAGCTATTTGCATCGTCATTAGCCAGATCAGGTGAGATAGCTAGCTATTGGGTTGAGAAACTTTCCCAATTTATGGGAATTTATGTAAAAGTCTGTGAGGCAAGAAATCTCCACACAAGAACAAACATATAGAGTTTGGCACATCTTGAGTTCATACGCAATACCTGTACGCAATCCGTTCTACTGCAATCTCATTCAAGGTTCATGATAATGGGTATGGGGCAATGCTACATGTGTACATTATTGTAGATGGGAATGCCCTTGAAATGTGCGAGGTGAGTGTAGGTAAATATGACTTGAAAGCATGAAGTTAAAGGTGTCACACACTAAAAGAGAAAACATGTAGACTCAAATGCTACTGTCAGATACTTCACTAGCCCTTTCCTCATTTACAATTTTTTTTTATTTAATAATTGTAATGCATATTTATTCTTAGAATTTGAGCTACATTACAGTATTATCAATTAGTAAAAAAAAAATGTGTAAACTAGATGCAGCAATTTGTTCTTATCTTTCTTTCTTCTTATCTTAATTTTACTCTTTTTTCTAAGAGCATTCAGACATTGTCAAGGGTATTAAGTACTACATAAGACATGATATTATTATCATTATTTTGGATGTATTGATGGTGAAATCATCCACACGTGACATGTTATAGACTGTGTAGCTCTTTTGAAGGTAAAAAAGGTAATATTTTGTAAAAAAAAAAAAAAAAAAAACATGGAAAATGGAAGAAAATACTGAATAAGAACTTCACTCCCAGTAATAGAACTGGACACCGACTTTGAGCAGAATATTCATTTTTAGATTTTGCATTGTAAATACTATAGTAATACTTCCAAAAACCAGTAGCATCTTTATTGTATGTCTTATTTGTCTCATTAAAGTCGCCACTAATCTGACTCCTTTCATACAAATCAACTTGCTTTCAGGGTTTTGCTCCTTTTTACAAGTACAACCCACATGCCCCATCCATCCCACATCACATGACCCCACAGCAACCAATCAGCTCTGAGCCTTACCTGTCCATGTAGGTCTGTATTGAGCAGCATGACAGCGCACGTCAGCGTATGGGCTGCGTCGGACGACTCCACCACGCCCGGATTGCACTCAAAGTAGCGGTGCGAGAAGTGCGCCAAGACCCGCTCTCGCTCCTGTGTCTCTCCGATGATTGTCACGCACCGTAAAAATTCCCTCAGCCCCTCGTCCAGTCGCCTGCCCGTGAAGTCAAAGTAACCCAGGTACTCCTTAGCCACAAGCTTGCAGAAGTCATTCCTATAGGTACATCAGGAAAGCATCAGAATGAAAAATAATACAAACTTTACCAATGAAGTCATTTCTAAATGTACCAGGTATAAATATTAGTATGAATATAAACTTTACTAATCTAGTCATTCCTATAAATAAATGGGTAAAATATTACGTAGAGAGAATATAAACTTTACCAATCAATTAATTCCTGTAGATGCATGAGCACAGTATTATAGAATGAATACAAACTTTGCCGAGAGAGTAATTTCTAAATGTACCGGGTTAAATATTAGAATGAATAAAAACTTTACTAATCTAGTCATTCCTATAGGTACATCAGGAAAGTATTAGAGTGAATAATAGTATAAACTTTACCAATCAAGTCATTCCTGAAGGTACATTAGTAAAGTATTAAAATGAATACAAACTTCACTATTCAAGTTATTCCTGTAGGTACAGTACAACAGGAAAGTATAAAAATGAACAATATTACACGCTTTACCCATCCAGTCAGTCCTATAGGTATTAGGTAAAGTACTAGAATGAATGTAAACTTTACCAATTAAGTCATTTCTATACATGTAGGTACAGGAGTTAAGTATTATAATGAATACAAACTATACCAATCAAGTCATCTCTATATAAACTGTACCAGGTTAAATATCAGAATGAATACAAACTTTACCAGTGAAGTCATTTTTATATGTACCAAGTATATTAGAATTGGTACAAACTTTACTCATCTAGTCATTCCTATTAAGAGAGAATACAAACTTTACCAATCAAGTCATTTCTAAAGGTTCCAAGTTAAGTATTAGAATGAATACCGACTTAACCAATCAAGTTATTGCTATAGTTATTAGGTAAAGCATAATGAAAACATACCTCATTAAGCACAGGTTCTGTCACTTGTTGTAAATGACTTTTAAAATCCACAAGTATGATTATATTCCACACTATCAAGTTTATAGGTTAATATTTCACACTTTTAATCATCAAACAGAAACTCTGTAAAGCATCTTAATTACAATGGGTAGATTCCTGTGCTGTTAAGTATTCAAAGCTCAAGTACAGTACCTTTTACTTAAGTGAATCGAGACATCTTCCCGTTTGAATCCGTCCAGTTCATAGAGTCTCTTTGCTAATCTCTTCGCTGATGGCACATCCAAGTTCTTTGGGTTTTCATGGAGCGCACTTTCTAAAGAATTCATATCTGGAAACTCCATATCATCCTGACTCGCACTTGAACTGGAGTCCCTACCATTTTGTTTGGTGTTCCCCGCTTCAGTTGTATTCAAACTATTGCAGTTATCCACTTTTGTTTGACTTGGTGAGATACTCGACGCTGCAGCTGGTCCATACATGCTTTTCAAACCTCCATTTTCAATCCTAGGCTCGAGGTCTGAAGGGTTGGTTTGAATCCCGATAGCGATTGTCTCCAGTTTGGGTTTGGATGATACCACAGGCTGCACCTCGCTGACAACGGTGACTTCCGACACCTGATTCTTCTCGGGAGAAATGTTGGAGGCTGTTGTCTTCACCTTCAGGAGAGGACTGCTCCTGGCAAAGGCACTATCTGCTGATGACGACATGGTGTCATTGTTATGCGAGACGTTGGTCCCATTCTCCATGTTAGTCCTGACCGACTGACTGTGACTGTAGGTGGTCGGTAGCTGCGTGCTGGTAATCCTCACCAGCTCGACTCTTGCGTGTCCGTTGTTCATGTTCTCCTCGAGTTGTGCAGCACTTTCGGTAAGACGTGGTTTGCTCTGATCCTTCAAAGCATCATGAGACTGTTGGACACCCTGTTCCTCTATTGCACGGGGTTCCCCATTCTCCGGAGAGTTGAGTACGTGGCCCCCTTTGGCAGAGTCCTCGCGGTGCACGAGAGCGGTTGTAGTCAATTTCAACCCAACAAACTCCTCCTGAGGACTTGCTTCAGAAACACTGGAATGTGGGAGGGCGCTGTCCGGGGTGAGTTGTCCAGGTGCAGCATGGGAGGCGTTCTCGTCAGCTCGTGAAACGTGATCATCCCGCTCGCTGCCGTCACTGATTGCACGGGAGGTATTCCCTGTCCTATTTGGCAAAACTGGTGATTGCAGAATCCTTGAACCCTCAATGTCACCGTTTGAGGTCCCTGTTTGTAATCTTGCGCTGGGCTCTTCCGGAGTGTTTGTCTCTTCAGGCACAGCGCTCACTCCATTCTCTCTTGGACGCTCCCCTGACGTGCACACCACACGGTCGCTTTGCACACCGGTGTAATCCCGCTTCTCGATTCTTGGCCCGGATCCAATGAACGGTGTCGATTTGAATCCCCGGTGCTGGAATCCTTGTGATTTGTCAAGAGGAGCCAGAAACTTCAGGACACGCTCTCTGGTTGCTAGGTCTGGAAAAACAAAGACAAAGAAATGACAGGATAAGCCATCATGTTTATCATAACACAATGATACTAGCACAAGAAAGTGGGATTTATAAACCTCCATTTACCTGTAGTACAAAATATATATGAATATCACAATCATATTGAACAACTTTGCTAATAGCGACATACGTACTGTACATATTAAATGTACATAAAGTGACACACAGAGTGTATACTCTTTAATCAAATAAAATGTTAAAATTATGATAGGAAAACATCACATACACAGTACATAGTATACCATACATTGTAAATACCTGAAGTTACTGCAGTAACTGTGGTCCTCAGAAAGATCCACATATTACATGTAGGTAGTACTCCTAGAGTCAGCTGATTATGAATACAGATTCCCCCCCCCCCCCCTTCTGATAATGTGACATATTTGGCATTGACTCTGCTAGCAAATAATGTTAATCTCCTACCTGTGCAACAACACATGCAAAACCTCTCAAATGAAGGTTACATGGGTGTCTACGTGTACCTACATGTAGTCTCTCTGTTCAAAATGGGTGTGATAATACAGTGTATACTAGACACAATATTGCAGAGAGTTTCTTTTCTTTCTTCTTAATGATTCATACATTTTCTGGTAATTATTTACAAAGGAACTAATCATCATTTTCATTGAGCATGTAAAGAATGATTGATTATTCATACCCAGTCATAACCTTGCTAGTGGCATTTTTTGGCATGCCTCAGTAAGTAGTGCAAGTATGAGTGTCAGCATTAATTTAGCAAGTACAAAATACAAATGCCTGAAATACAAAAATACAAAAGGATAAGGTGGATGATAATACCCCCATCACGCTTGAATACTCTTTGGTCACAATAGCACAGTCCTCCCACAATCAATGGTACAGCCATCACACAATATTAGCTTGACTAATACGAAGTACTTGGATGCATCACTCCATATACTATACACCAATGTCAGAAATGTTATCTTCTTTTTCTTCCCCCTGCCCTACCGCCCTACACACGAGGCTCCTTGTACATCATGTTGTAAACAACAAATCTAACTCTCTCATTACCATAGGCATGAGAATGGCCAGTAAGCCAGTGAGGTTTTCAAAGCCTATCAATGTAAGGGTTACCGGGATATTTCACCCTGAAATAATTTGTTTTAATCAAACCTTCACTAACATGTTTCTGTCATATTTCTGCTTTTATTGAAACCAATTCAACTTTAGGGTGAACTATCCATTTAAGGACTTGTGCAATCGGATGATCCATTAATTACTTGAAATTAAATGCCGTTTAGTTCTCATTACTGATGAGTCAAAACGAATACTTGTACAGAAGTGTGTGAAGTGGGTGTGAGTTGAATGAAACGGAAGGAAGTGAGATTTCCATAAATTTCTTCCCCTGTCACACAACACTGACATTTTCAGCAGGGAGAAAAATACATGAGGGCTCGGAGCGATTGTGCCCTGAGCGATTGTGCCCCCGAAATGCTTAAAAGAGCCCCCCAAATTCCCATATACACAATTTGAAAATAAAGCAAAATCTGCAAATTGGCTCAAAAAGTAGCCTCCGAAAATGTTGAATTAATTTTTTCCTAGCATGCAAATATAAAAGTTGATGCTCACACTAACATGCTCACCATGATTAAAAACAAGCTACAATATTGTTGGTACAAATTACTCTTTATGTTACATCCCTAATCTCAAGTTTTCTTTGAAAAACTTTGAGCTCACAATGCACATCGGTCGAAAATGGAACTGAAATTTCAATTAATGAGAGTGCTAACCAAATCCGGCTCTATTATCCCACCCTCAGGAATAAGTTATATTGCTGAACCACAGGGCCAGCTATTCAAAATGTGAATGTGAACCCGGATGTGGTCAGTGGTAACTACCCCGTAGTGCAGAATGAACATCACTATCTACCTGACATCAGTCTTCTTCTGCTATAATTAAAAAGCAATTTAACTTCGCTGTGGACTTTGCCTTTAAGCTGATAGAAGCTGATTGATCAAGAACACTATAGTTGATTACCCATTTACTACACCTGGGGGTGTTTCAACAGGGAGGTGGAACCGAGCTGTTCATACGACTGGTGACCCTTTCTTGTGCTAAATCAGATTCCAAATGATTTTGATTTCCAACAGTGTAAGTTGAAACCTGATCTTAATAAATCAAAATTCTTCTTGTTAACAAGTATCTGAATAAATAGTTTATTATTTGTCAAATTTCATTAGGGTTGTTGAAAAATTAATTCCCACTAGGTTCAAACAGGACCAAAATGGGGTATCTGATTTAGTACAAGAAGGGGGCACCAGTAAGCGTAAAGTTATTTTTAGCTTAAGAACAATTTGGTAAAACACCTCCTTGGGATGAGAGGATGACAGGGACAAGCAGACTTGAACAAAACACCTCATCCAAGGGTGCACACAATGGACCGGACTTGACCCCAGGATTTCTCTGTAAGCGGCAAGACCGCTGACCACTAGACTACATGTACAGTGCCACCATGATACATGATACTTTCTATTGAAACCCATGTACACAATGAGTGCATCAGTAGTTCTATGCATAAACAACACTGTAAGACACATTGGAACCTAATTTACATTGTACACAGTGTGTAAATTGGTAGTGTACATTCCACCATCATGGCATCATTTGCAACTTAAAGAAGGGCTTAATTTGCCCCTCATCAGATGGTTGGTATTCACTACACAGATACCAAGTTAATTAAAGGAGCAGTTCTAGCCATAAGAAACATGAAGTAAATGCAGAATGAGACAGGATGCTTCTTTATGTATGAGACATTCCTCCAATGTAACGTATGCATTACCGAGTCTGCAATGACTTCCCACTGTTACATAATTACATCAGTGATTAGCCCGTTGCTCACGATTAGATTTTCTGGCTTTGTGCTTTAAACCTGGTAAAATCAGAAAGTCAACATTTGCTGTGGAACTGCAGGAACCAAAGGGGTTTGGCCTCAATTGTGTCCTACTGTATGAAGTATTTGACGTGTATTTCATAGCCTGTAAACATTTGTTAAAGTTTACATTTGTTTATGTTAACATTTGTTTATATTTACATTTACATTTTTTTACATTTACAAATGTTTATGTTTACATTTATGTTTATCTTTACATTTGTTTACGTTTATGCTTGTTTACATTTACCGATATGTCTGTTGACGTCTGTTTATGTTTGTTTTTTTATTACATACATGTTTACGATTACGTTTACATATGTCATGTCACCGTTA
Organism: Arbacia lixula; assembly: GCA_963669155.1. Lineage (NCBI taxonomy): Eukaryota > Metazoa > Echinodermata > Echinoidea > Arbacioida > Arbaciidae > Arbacia > Arbacia lixula. The sequence goes on along the minus strand of OZ022593.1, from coordinate 19,169,711 downwards.
AGTCATGTTATTTTATGTTACGTTTGTTGCTCCATGTACCTAGGGCCGTTAGGCAGAACAGTGCTTAGAGTAGCTCACTGACCCTGATAAAAGAACACAAAAGTGAATAAAAATGAAATAAAAATATATGATCATTTCTTCAATTTATCCTATAAAGAAAATATTTTCAATGTATCTGTCACAAAAAAATCCTATGTTATTCCAATGATGTACATTGACCGTGCATCTGCATGTACTGTAAAGCGAGTACATTAAAAGTACATGAAGTCTGTATTTTAATGTCACAACAAACCCCAGGTTCCCTTGACTACGTCACTCTGTCAAGAAGTGACTAGACAGTAATATTACAAAGTCATTTCCAAATATATCTTGAGGCCGAGAGCTGGGTGCAAAATGACAACATGTTCCTCATAACACATGGATCATGTATTAAACATGTTCAGGCGCAAATCAATATTACTGTTGCACAAGAACCTGATATTCTACACAAATCATATGACATGTATGGACAAGTATGATCACTTGATATGTCAGAAACTCGTGACAATTTTGAGACTGACGTATATCTCATCAAAAAGGCAGTTACAATTCCAGGAATGTGTGCCTGCATAACTCTGAAGTTAAAATTCTGTTCACAAATATTTCAGTAATGTTGCCTGTAGCCATAAAATGTTGATTAAATGCTGAGCATTTTTCAGTAGAGTTTTATACCGCTTATCACATTCAAATAGGACATCAGAAATTGTGTAAAATTTGCTGTATCTGTGTGATGTGCAGCAAAAGGGTTTATGCGTTATGGTCTATAGGAAAACTTTAAGAGATAAATCACCTTCTGAAAAATATATCATTAAAACCTTTTGATGTGACTTGTAATCTTGCTCTGTGAAGTAATAGTGCATAAGTGAGACTCATTGAATATACAGTAAAGTACATGACATGAAAACAAAAATCAGTACATAGCACGCAACAATGGAAAGTCTACAAACTACATGTTTACCACACAGGAACCAATTAAGTGCACAGATAAAAATAACTGATCAGGATCCTAGCCTTATGATCAATACGAACGTACAAACGCTTTCAAAAACAGTACAATTTGTGTTATTTTCTTCATGTATTTTCAATCAAATCAACTTGTCATTTAGGTTATGGTCTTCTTCAATGATTGACATGTATAGTGAGTAACCATCGCTTATAATTAAAAGAGAATTCGGTCATGAATATAACGATACGTAGAATGTTCAAATGGTCATTGTGTGAACATCCAGCAAGATGACAAGAAACGTTGTTCACCACAGATGAACCCGCCCATCCCAGACAGTCACAATCATGAATACAACGATAAGCTGAACATTAAAATGGTCATTGTGTGAACACGCTCCAAGATGACGAGAAACGTTGTTCACCACTGATGAACCCGCCCATCCCAGAAAGTCACAATCATGAATACAAGGGTAAGCTGAACATTAAAATGGTCATTGTGTGAACACGCTCCAAAATGACTTGTGAAACGTTTTTCCCCACAAGTGAACCCACACATCCTAGAAAGTCACGATCATGAATACGCTTGGCTGAACGTTGTAAAGATCATTGTGTGAACACGCTCCAAGATGACTTGTGGAATGTTGTTCACCACAGATGAACCCACACATTCCAGAAAGTCCCGATCATGAATACGATTGACCGAACGTTGTAACGGTCATGGTATGAACACACTCCAAGATGACTTGTGAAACGCTGTTCCCTACAGGTGATCCTCCTACCCATTCCTGAAAGTCAGTGTCATGCGCCCGCTAACCACATCAAGCTGTGACAAGCTCCGCAAACTGTTGACTACTGAACGTCATGGAGCGAAAGCTCAGGAAGACATCCTCTTTAGTATTTATTGGCAAGCAGCTCAGCAGAATCCTCTTATCGATTGCTAGCGGTGCGAATTATAAGTGTGACATTTCAATAATAGAGCTGGCAGTATATGTAGCATATCCTTTAAATGCTCTATGATGTGAGTTGATCAATTTATATGTTAATTTCATAGATTGAATTATTTAAAGACAATATACACTTTAAATATTAAAGCATATCATCTGCAACCTTTGACTTGTTTGAACAGCAAATTTAAACAGTTGGTTTGAGAAAAGGAATAAGTGACACAAAATATGCAATCACACAGAAATCTGTGTCCCATTCCACATACTATGTAACTTGCAGTCAATATCAAATATAAAAAGACCATGTGGTGAATCTTGTACCAAATCTGCTCATACAATAAATACAGGGTAGCCCTTATGCAGGGTAAAATAAAAATATTATAAAAACCACAGGAAATGGAAGAAAATACTATAAATATTTTCTTACTTATAATAGAACTGGAAACTGACTTTGAGCGGAATATTGATTGCTAGATTGTGAGAAAATTTGGGGCGGCTTGTCCAAAACCTAGCAGTTCCTATAGCCTATAAGTAAAATCCGGAGCCCGCAACAGCGCAGATTGCAGCTCTCTGTCCTGCAGTAATACCTTGATGCAAGGGGCGCATCGCTGAGTGATATACACTGTGTGGCGCAATAATCATGTGTAAATCGTAGCTTTGAAATGAGGCATTTAAAAGAGAAGCAAGGATGATTTTGCACTTTTCCTGATAAGTTTCATAGAGCTATGACTGTGAAATTTCATGCACATTATCGTTAAGGTCAACTGCTGATTCGATCCTGCTGAGTTTCAAGACTTTTCCGTAAGGGCTTCCCTGTCTTTAAGGGCGATTATTTCGATAACTTCAAGCATTCAGTGACATGTTGCTGATAACCTCAATTTAATTGGACCTGACGCAGTTTACAAACAGGTAACAGGAGCTACACACACACACACACACACACACACACACACATCAGGCAATGGAATGCTAAAGGGACAAATCACCCTATCAACAAATTATCATCAATAATTTGCAAACCTGTAAGGCAATACAATTTGAAATGGCAAGGTTGGAAACAGCGGAACTTCCCTCCCAAAGGTAAAACTGGAAACTGACTCTAAGCGGAATCATAGTGATCGCTAGATGTGGAGTACATTTAAGAGAGGCCATCCAAAACCTATAGCCAAGACACCAGAGACCCCAATACGCAATAGCGCACAATAGGTTTTTTGCACCGCACAATTATGCATTATACTATACAGTCACCCAGTGTTGCAATACAGTATATGAGCTTGTACCACTGTCGGGATGTTTCAAACGTAAACAATGATTGTTTTTAATTTTTCCTGAAAAGGTTTTTGAAGCCATGAATGTGAGATTTCACATGTTATCGTTAGCGTGGACTTATGATTCCTGCAAAGTTTCATGACTTCGCAATGGGCTACACTGTCTTTTAAACTCATATGCATACTTACATCTACCTAGTAAGCTGATCATGTCAGCTCCATTTAAAGGGATAATTCACCCTGATGGTGTCAAGAAAAGCATAAGCATGAAAGCCTATTAGTGAAAGTTTGAGGAAAGTCCATTTAAAGATAAGAAAGTTACGATTAATGCTAAATATGTCATGGCGGAAAATTATCGAAACCCTCTCATAAACGGTCCAATACTACGGGCCGGCTCATAATATTGGACCGTTTATGAGAGGGTTTCGGTTAGTGCACTACACTCACAAAAAGTGCATTCAAACCCTACTTACTACAATTTTGTATCACACCTGATGAAGTGTTGCAGTGGCGCACGAAACATCGTGATCTTTTACGATTCCATTGACCATACATTGCGAGACTAACAATTTTCACTAGCCAAAGTTACGATTGTTTGAAATTATGATTTTGTGATGTCACATACACTGTACAAGATGCTCTCCCATATGTTTTGATTTTTTCCAAGGGATTTGTTACATCATTAGAAGCACATATTACACACATAAACCACTCTGAAAAAACAACTTAAAGGTAGCCCGTCACTTTTGCAGACCTGATTTTGAAAGTTCCCTGACTTTGTCATCATTTGAGAGAGAGTGGCTATATAACCTTTCCCTGGAATCGACAAAGCGTAATATTCAGTTTTGAGGAAATAATCTTCCATAATTGATCAAGCTTTCTTTTTTCTAACCACGAAAAAAGTCAAATCTCAGTGAAAGCTAGTTAGATTTTTATTTATTCTACGGGAGTAATAGTACCTCTGACCTTAAAATTTCACAGTTGGTATCCCAAAGTTACGTGCTAAATATGTTCAAAATTTTATGAAATTTGCAGATGTTTGTAAAAGAGACGGGCCATCTTTAACTTCAAAGGGATCTGAACCTTTAAAGGGCATATAATGAACTGGGAAGGCATAAAAGCCTTCAAAAGGAAATTGTTAGCAATCTTCTTGTCAATGGTCTTAAATTCATGTATATGCCCTTTAATATCAGAAAGGCACATGTACAGTATGCAGGACTCATCCAGGGATGGACGGAATCAGTCTGACAAGGCAGAAAGGTCAGCGGAATCTGGCACGGCCACAAACACTGACCAGCTGAAGGGGACCTGCTCATTACTCAAGGCTTCATTGTTACAGCGTAATTTGCACCAGTGTGGCTGTTTGCCTCGCTGTGCTTGGCATGAACACTTGATGAATTAAAAAGCAGAGTCAAATGGCCATGCACATGTTGTACACTGCACCGTACGGCGTGCGCACATTCTACACGATGCAACCAGACATGAGTGGCAACACAAACACTTCAAATGGAGTAATTTGATGTGATAGATCAGACAGAGCTCATTATCGCTGTTTAAAGAGCAACATCAATCATTATTTTGGCTTCCACACTTCAAAAAAAGATTGCTATCCTAAAATTTCACATATCACAAAACACAAACGAATAAAAGTTGTGTGTGCGAATTTGAAAAGCAAAAGTGATATATCAACTATTTTATTTATGATTTGGTGATTATAAATCATAGTTCAACTGCATCAGAAATACTTCGGTAATACCTATATAAACATGCATAATTACTTGCCAGATTATTACAAAACTTGGTCCATCTTGTCTAGAAATGTTTTTTTTTTTTTCAATTAATGATTCTTATATCGTTTGTCACGTTATCACGATAGCGGTCTGCTGTTTGCTGTAAGACACTTTGCCCGGCCTATCCACAGGGTGTCTCCCCTCGGTGAACAGCCTGACATTTAAAAATGGTTGGCTCATTTGTTGCATTGGCAAAACCTTCTAAAAATCTAGTGTTTATAATTTTGCTGAAAGTCAGTTTCCACTTCTATTATTGGGAGGGAAGTTCTGATACACGATCTTGTGTTATGTGCTATAGGAGATTTGCTAATTATCATTATTATTATAATTATCATTTAACCCCACCTTTCTCTCCCCTTCCACTACTAGGGCCATGTTGCATATATAGTTTTTCAATGATTGTAACTTACCATCAATGGTAACTACCTTGGCAACAGGTGAAATAATGAGAGCTCCTTGGCTGTTGCCATGGTAAGTGATGGTAAGTTATAATAATTGAAAACATGTGACATGGTGCAGGATAATCCCCAGATATGTGAGAAAAACCAATCGAATGTGTAGCGAGATGTAATCTATTTCATTGATTTCTTCGTGATGTGCAGTCCTCCACTTGTTTGGCCTATAGGACTGGTGTGATGTGTGGAATGAGCTTTAGCTCCATGCACAGGTAAGGCTGCCTCATTGAGATCGTTGCACACCCTCCATGCAGTTATTGATGGGATATATTGCTCGACTTCCTGACGGACTAAGGCTGCGTTTATGCTTAACCTGTGAAGGTAAAAACACTTATCCAAAATGTAGTTCACAGGGGCACTGTTTATGCTCAACTTTTTGGGGGCTCAAGAGAGAGCCAATATTGCAAACATGTACCACGCATCCTATGTTGACCTAGGAGGGCAGGTCAAATTCGAATGCGTGGGTTCCATCATCAAAAACAAAAGAACATACACACATTTGTGGCATGCGCAATAGTTGAGCATAAACGCACATTTTAACACAGTCACACTAAACACGTTCTCCCTGCGTTCTTAAAAATGTTGCCGAACAGGCTCAAACTGTATGAAAACGTATTGGAGGTAGTGCAATGCACATGTGTACATGTAGTTTCTTAATTCCATACATACATAGCATGGACTGTCGTCAGCTAGAGAGAAACTGCTCCCATCATGCATTGTCTGCTTCTTTTTCACTAACCCTGTTCATATACACCGCCTATCCGCTAAATTAGCACACCTTCTCTCATGCATTACTGATAATTGCAACCAGAGTCATTCAAGTAATGCCGTTAATGCTACTTCCTTTTTTCTGGTTAATTTGCAGATCGAGACCTAGTAAACATATTGCGGTAAGCGAACCTCATAAGCTGTGTCGCAAATGTTGCGCTTTGTGCATCTCGTTCTGGCTTGAGATTCCATTACTGCAACGCTCGTAATGCTTAGCGGAACATGTCACCATAGCTTGTTTGCCCTAGCTAGGTATGTGGAAAGAGTCCAGCTGTTCAAAACACTGCAATATTACAGCTTTTGTCGGTGTATATGAACAGCGTTTTGAGAGGCTCGTTGGAAACATTTTGATCACCATGCATCAGTAACATAGCAGCACTATCATGATAAGCGGGCCTACTATCAGTATGCAGAGATGGGATAACTACCCCTCCTCCCGCTCTCTGCATTCCTGCTATTGGAATGCGTGGCTTATCTGTCCATTCCTCTGGGTTTCACCCCACCTTTAACGAGAAGTGAAGTGCGTTCTTTAAAGCGCCTTGAGCGTGGCTCTCCTATACACTAGACCTCCCTTTCACGTCCTTTCCATGGAACATGAGTACACTCCAAGTACACTTCACTGTCATTCACTCAATGTTACCTGAATTGCACTTACAGCTTTTTGGCACACGCCCCAGGGCTTGTTTGTCTGATATGATCGACAGTACTTAATCCGATCTAATTACTCTTCAGTCAACCATAATTCATGCCCTTATTAATCACAAAATATCTCTATATCTCCTTTTTTCCATTCGACTCTGCACTTTTTTCATTAGCATATAAAACTGATGTCTTTCCTGATTGACAGTTGTTTTGAAAAACAGAAATAATAAAACAATATTATTTCAGATTGTGAAGAAATAATTGAACAAGTACAATTGGATACCCAATGCCAGACAAGTAATTCCTTTTGAAAGGTCTCTTTCAATGTACATTGTAAATGTGTCACAATTAATAATGCAATGCTACTATACACATTGTGCATTTTTTATGTTAAAGTGCTTTGAAATGCCTTTAAATCCCCCCTGAAGAAAAACAGGGCCAACATCAACATTTTTGCACACACAGTGTGTACAACTAGAATATAGGATGAGGATATCATGATTGAGTAGAGAAGTGGAGCAACTTGTGATTCTTGTTTGTTCGGGATAAATGCGCCTGTCATTTCTCCAATCAATTAGCTTAATAGGGGAGGGATTAGCCCAGTGCAGACTCACCTTCTCTCACTCGTAGCATCAGGTCATCGGGAGATTTCATCAGAGCAGTCACCACTGTATAGCAGACAGACAGAGAGGAGGGGTGGGGGTGGAGAGGGGAGAGGCAGAGAGAGAGAAGGAGAAAGGGGCAGGGGGAGAGAGAGGGGGAGAGAGAGAGAGAGAGAGAGAGAGAGAGAGAGGGGAGTGTGAGAGAGGAATGGCAGGGGTGGAGGGGGAGAGGCAGAGAGGGACAGAGATAGAGACAAAAACAGAGAGGGGAAGAGAGAAAGAAAGACAGACAGTGAGAGAGAAGGGGAAGTAGAGACACAGATGGGGGGGGGGGGGGGTAGAGGGGGAGAGAGGAAATGAGAGACAGACAGAGATAGAGAGACAGGAAGAGAGAAAGATGGACAGACAGTAAGAAAGGGGGAAGTGGTGATGAGACAGAGGGGGGAGGGCATGGAGAGGGAGAGATACGGAGGGGGGGGGGGGGGGGGGTTAAAGAGGTAGAGAGAAACAGACAGTGAGAAAGAGGAGGGGGGTAGAAAGACAGAGGATATGGTGATTAAATAATTAACATGTAAACGAGTCACAATGTTATGATACAGCTCTGAATATTGCAGACTAGAGTACATGTGCATACATGTGTACAAGAACACTGAAGGTCTACATGTATGTGTACAAAATACATACAGTATACCGAGCAATCACACATGTACACTGGACAGAAACTGACATAGAAACAGACAAATTATAATAACAACCTGTACCAATACAGCACACATGAGGGCCTACACAGAAATACAAAAATAAAACAATGGCAGAGAAATTACAAAATTGTATTATTGTATTATTTTCTTATGTTGCCAACACCAACAGATAACAAATTTCTAAAATGCCTCTAGCAACACAAAAAGGCACTCATGATACAATGTATTTTCCATCTATTTCCTTCACGTCGTTCGACCGCGCTTTCCAACGGATGTTGAATGTAGTGCACAACGTGCAAGACAAACATGGTCTAGACTACATGTATAACGCTTCAAATGGCATCAAAGATTCTGAAGTTCTTACCTGACCCTTCCTAAATGAACATGATGATAAACAAAGACAAGTTCATTACTCCTGTCCAGAAAACAAAGTTGGAAAGCGCAAGCATAAATGGCCCAAGTCCTGCCAAATCCACTACGGTAATAATTCCACTGGTAAGTCCAAGATCACTGTGCCTACTTCTAACGGCAAAGCGCTGCGCCTCAGCGAAATGACAGTCACGCTGGAGTGAGTGTGATCCTAGCTGCTGACACACACTAACTATCCACTCTGTCCCAAATGCCAGAGAGAGATTGAGAGAGAGCTAGTTCCCGACAAATCAGACTCAGAAAAATAAATCTGCGCTCTGACTCACAGCTTTCATAGCGGTCACACCCCCTTCAGCTTCAATGTACATGCAGCGCTCCGACGGAGACACAGCCAAATGTTGCTGCCCTGCCGCTTATCCGCGTTAAAAATCAATTCAATAATTAGCAAAGGTCTCGCATTACAACACACCAGTTCCTGAAAACAATCAGTGGCATGATGCTCTTAATGGACCTTGTCGGGGAGACATGCCATGTTTATAGATTCGATTAAGTAGAGTTTACATGACTCCCTTGCGCAGTATCCAGCATAGCAAATCAATCTCACTTTACTTCTGTTTGGATATTTATTCTTTTCTCTTGTGTTCTTGTTTTCAGGTACATTTGTAGATTAGATTTGTTTTGATGAATTGTAACCCCCCCCCCCCCTCTTACTGTGATACTGTTGATATAGTTCCAATCATAATCATAGGAGAGTTTTGAAGCATGTCTCCTTCTCCGCCCCGCCCCCCCCCCCCCCCATCACCCCTCTGTCAAAAACACAGGCCCAAATATTTAAGTGATTCCCATTCATAAACACAGCTATCAGTAATGCCTCAGCAAAATTGCCACAAATGATGTGCATAATTTTGTGGATAGGCGGTGTAACATATGTATGAACAGGGTATGATTGTAGAAAAGCCAGCTCGCATATGCGAGCTCAGTATAAAAATAGGTTTCCTCCCACAGTATAAGCCTTGCCAGTATACACAGCAAATTGAATGCTTCCACTTTCCGAGGTACTATATCTCTCCATCCCATATTGTATGGTGAGCTACTTCCATCTTCTAAAGCTCTCTTCAATACTGGCAGTAACACATTCCATTCAAGAAGACTACACATGTGTATGATGTTACATTTTCCACATATTTGTCTTCCAACCTTTTTCCTGAATGTACCCTCCACTCCATGATTGACATCTACATAAACAGAGGGAAAATAACTTTTCCAGATAAAAAACGTACAACAAAGCTGAAATACCGCCCTCTTGAGACTGATCGTAGGAGGCCTTCGGTAGACGGCTAACAGGACCTCTCCTTGAGACAGGGCAAGTGGGTAGGATGATGTGCACACGTACTGCCCGCCCCCCCCCCCCCCCCCCCAGACGACATCACCATATAACATCAGAGATAAGAGAAGCAGATACAGGGGTCATCTTAAAGGGATAGTTCACCCTGAAGTTCAGTTGGTGTCAATAAAAGCAGAAACATGAAAGTGGGTTTGATGAAAATCCGTCAGAAGATAAGACAGTTACGATCTTTTAAAATCTTAATGTTGTGACATCACCTACGAGATGCTCTCCCATATGTTGTGGACTACTTTTTTTAAATGTCAATTTTTTTAAAAAGGATATGCATCATTTTCCTTGTGCATTTGATACATCATTATAAAGGTGTTTTTACACACATGTATGTAACTCTAGATATGATTAAAAAAGTCCTTCATCAAAAACAGAAAAAGAACAATTTACGGAATTGTAAACATGTAGCAAACAACACAAGGGAGAGCACCTTGCAAGTGATGTCACAAATTACAACTTTAAAAGATCATAACTTTCCTATCCTTTGACGGATTTTCACCAAACCTTTACTAATATGTTTCTTCATGTTTCTGCTTTTATCAAAACCAACTTAAGTTGAACTATCCCTTCAAGGTGAAAGTAGAATCCAAATAAAATACAGTGCATCCAACTATCTTATCCACTTATGCATTTATTTTTGCTGACTACAAGGTTGCATGATAATGCAGAAAAATCTCACTCCATAGAGAAAACAGAGCAATATCAACATGGCGATATTAAGAAAAAAATCCTGCATGATTGCATTATCATGCAGGAATGAAGAACAGATACAGTTGCCTCCCACACAGGGTAGGTTTATGATTGACAGAAATAAAGTCACCCTCACAAACTACATCTTTTCACCCTTTGTGTAGACTTCCTAAAGAAACAGATTCTTCTTTCATTCAGAATGAGCAATTCAACATACCTCCAAACTAATCCAGTCCCATCCCCTCACATACACGTACTGTGGCCTACATGTCTGGGTATTATCGAGGCATGAACTGTACACTATACTTGTAGCAAAAAAAAAAAACATTGTGTGACAAACAACCCTTCCCACAAAACAATCCGTGCCTTACCGTAGCTGTAATTACGCACACGCCATGTGCGGTACCTGCCCCTAGAGGGGACGCCCCCTGAGAACCTTGCTACCAATATAGCACTTCCCCCCTTCGCAAAGCGCCCCAGGGAGATTACATGTACACGACCTGAAAGGAGCGCGGGTCTGCTCGGTACTACGAGGGACAGTGCAGAGGTGCTCACCGTGCCCCTGTTTTCTTTGACACACCGTTAATTTATATCTTGGTAGGAACACTTTGGCTGTTTGGTTGTCACTGCAAGGTGATACACCGTAGGAGCCTGGATTGCATTCATTGAGTACACGATGGCTAATACTGCCCTACTGTGACGAAAGGAACCACGGTGATACACCATAGAAGCTTGATTGAAATCATTGAGTACCTTCAAGATTGCTTATACTGCCCTACTTCGACAAAAGGAAGCAACTAACAAAAAGAGACATTCTGTGTAAATAAGCAAAATGTGTCTGTCACATGCATTGACATCAATGCAACACCACAACACAAATACCTCACAGCAAGATGACTATTACTTATCCAGATTCTGGCTGTACATGTATAGTATGTAGGGAGTGCTACATGTAGGTACAATTTAAGAATACTAATAACTGTATCTGGCGACCCCAATTCAAGCTCTGCTTTTCGGGTTTTCGCCTCCTTCAAATTTGTGCCGAATTATATACTGTATTCGTTGCTATGTCAAATATTTTTTTGTATCTGTTTGAAGGAAATAAATGTGATTTTCAATCAATCAAAACTCATATTTGAGTCATGTGTCACTTGCTTCCTTTTGTCATAGATGGGCAGAAAAGAGATCAGCTTGTCCAGGAGTATGTGAAAGAAGATGCAGCACTTTGCATGTATGTCTGCATTTGGGCATACTGTAGTTTTTCATGAACTTGTCACATAGATTATCTGCTATCAATTGAACCCCCCCCCCAAAAAAAAAAAAAAAAAAAAAATCCAACGTATTTGGCTAATTTTCACTTTACAAGTGAAGAAGGGAGTTGATGAACACACTTGAAGTCTTTTACCAATGTGTACTAGCCCCACCAACAGTACTGGATTATCTGGCTCCGCAAAAAAGGCAGGGCTAAACCCGTAATTCTCCCTATCGCATTTAGCTCTCCGAATCTGAACGCATGTAGTGCTCTAAATTTTTTACCTTTAATTGTTGGGATATGAACTTAAAGGGCTATCGATAGTACGGGGCTAAGAAGACGTGATGTAAAATGGGTATTACCACCTGCCGCATCATGAAAATAAACATGTCTTCCTCCATTCTGTCAAGTCTCACTCTGCCACTCCACCACTCTACAAACCTGGCATTTTCAATTCCGCTCGCCTGTGACTCTTCTCACTTTTCTCCACACCAGCGATGGCCGGCCGCGCAAGAGATGATGTTCCTCGTTGCCATGGCAATGAGATGAGAATGACAAATACTTGATGGAGCGCATAAAAACGTGTCCCTGATTCAGTGTCTCCATTCAGTCATATGAATCCATGTCTTTTTTTGTACATTTACAATATAAATGTACATCAACTGTGCAGAAAGATCATTTCAGTTACACACAGTTGATATCCTATACATGTACATTGAATTATAGACCACTAGTATGGAAAGGGTATTATTTTACAACCATTTTGTCAAATTACAATTTTGTCAAATTAGCTACATTTCTAGTGTTTTGTGGAGTATGTACAGTATGTGCACATCACGCATTATAAATTATGTGAAATTTGTTTTTAGTGGATGATTTTACATAGATTAGTGGGAACTTATTTTTCTAATTTAGTAACCCTTTAAAGGGAAAGTGAACCTGTACGATCTTTGATGTGAAAATTATGGGTTATATGTAGGAATCAGAGGGAAAAATACATGGCGGCTCGGGCGATTTTGCCCCCGAAATACTTAAAAGAGCCCTGGAAAATATCAAAAGAGCCCCCAAAATTCCCATAGACACAATGTAAAATTTTAGCCAAATTGGCCAATGTCCTAAAGAAGAAGCCCCAGAAAATTTTGAATAATGTTTTTCACTGGTAGGAATGCAAATGAAGTGAAACTGAACTTAAGCGCATTAGATGAAAATGGATAAAGGAAGTTTTGACAGAATCAAGAAACCATTATTTGTTACGTACTGTATGCAAATTTAATGAATGTCATTTAAACAAATTCAGAGTGCGTTCCGTACATTGAAACTGAATCGCTAAACACAGGAGAATGTAATAACGCATTACTATGCAATTAGGGGAAAGTTGTGAATACATTACGAGAACGGCTTATTGAAAGAACCAATCGGAATGGAGTCTAGAGACAAGGAAGAGCCATTTCAGGGTTGAGACAGAGCTGAAAGCTGGCTGGCTAATTACTTCCCAAGACGAATGGGGTGGAGAAGGAAAAAGAAAGATCAGTGTGTGATCATAATGGGAAGCAGAGCACACTCTAGTCTTCAGCTGCAGACTCTATTAGACAATGGCTTTAAGAATCTCCTAAGAATTCTCCTATTTCAATGAATATGTCCATAGAGTAATGCATTCTTCACATACCAAAAATAATGAAAATGTTGGATTTCTTCTGTTTATTTGTAAGATGAAATTGCAAAGAAAAAGCATTTTAAAATTAAAATTTCTGCCATACATGTATGTGTGTAAATTCACTGGTACACATCTGTATAATCTGCCAGGCGTCAGTAAATTTTGTCGCTTAAATATTTTTGCATGGTAATTTTTTGGTTTGTTTCTTTGATGTTGCCCATTCATAAAACAAATTATGCATTTTTTTTTTTGTGGTTCGGTAAAATTCTGTGCATGCGCTAAGTTTGGCATGGGCAAAAACGCACTCGACTGTGCCTCTGTGTTTTTTTATCCAATTCAGCATGAAACATGATGCTTTAGCCTAAAAAGCATGATCATGTTTCATGCTGAACTGGACAAAATATACCACGGTTTAAAACTGCGGCTCCTTCCTTTTCTTCCCTTTCCCTTTCCCTTTGCCAATTCCTTTGAGCTGTAGTGTGCATTCAATTAATATCCCTTCCCTTAAATATAGTATCTGTTTACCCTGCATATACCTATTGTATGTCACTAATTAACATTTGCATGTAAGAGTTGAACAGGCTACACAGCTGCGTACTTTCTTCATCTGGTGTGAACGCCCCTCCTCTCCAACAACCTACTGCACTTTTCAGTGGGTCATGCACTTTTAGTCTCCCATTCAGACCCATCCATCATTCATCGCTGTCAGAATGTTTCAAACAACAACAGCACAGACTTTTTACAGCTTCCACGGGCTACATGTATGTCAGACCATCACAGTGGGTGCATCTGCATTAGCCCGATCACACGAAATAGCGAGCTAGTTTGCTGATCAGGGGAACTAGCCTAAAGTTGCAATCACGTCTTCATTAGCTCGAAACTTGTGATGCATAAAATATCCTGATGTTCGCGCATGCGTATTGTGCAACGGAACTTGGCCACGACCGCATGGCTTTGGTTGTGAGCTCGCATTCATGCATAAAAATGTATAAAAACCTAACGTAAACAATGCCTCAATGCACGCTGATGCATGATTGGATTGAGAATATTTCTAGCTAATGAAGACGCTCCACTAGTTCACAAACTAGCTCACTATTTGGCCATCTAGCCCAAGATTTCTTGGGAAATTTTCTCGACCAAATAGCTAGATATTTTGCCTGATCTAGCTAAAGAAGATGCAAATAGCTGGCTATTTGGTGATCTGGCTAGGCTATCATGATCACGAACTAGCTAGCTACATCGGGCTAATGAAGACACCCCTATAGAGTATGCATGTACATTGAGTATCAATACCAGAACCAGAAATAACCTTGCCATAATGATAACAACGATCAATGGTTGTGTCTGTGTCAGGCGATTAGTTGCAACATGGTATTGTGATATGGGCCAACCCCTTGCTACATATACCTACATACATACATTCCTCCCAGTGATTATTGATCAGGTACCATATGTCGTGATATCATTGAAGTCCTCCGCACAAACAAGTGGCTCAGAACAAAAAGAGTGTAACTAGGCATACACCTTGTATGTATTGTACCGGGATATGAAAACAAAAAAATACAAAAACAGGTGTATTTGCAAAAAAAAAAAAAAAAATCAATACTTAAATAAATACAAAATATGTCAACAATCAAGTAGTAACCACTCATGCTACAATTTCATGATAAATAGATCAATCAATAATTCCAACAAATAAATTTTGAAAATATGTTAATCTTATAGTGATAAGCAAACAATTGCCATCATGTACTAATAGTAGTAGTATATTGAAAGGAAGGAAAATCAACAACATATTTACTGCACCTTTCTGAAGGGAGACAATCTCGAGTTGCTCTGTAAAAAGACATAAAATCCATAGCAATTGAGCTTAAGTTTGAAAATAGCGCAAAAACTGATGAGACACTATTCACTCCCCCAGAAAACTTGCTTTGCCAACTTCATTGGTCCATTTACATTCCCCTTCCATAGGTTGCTGTGCTTCCCGCGAGCGCGAAAATTGAACACACGCTCGCCATGCATGGGTCACTGAATTAGTCCGCACTAAATCGAGAAACGTTTTATTGTGACGTTAGCTCGGGTCTGATGCGGACCTGATGTGGACCTGACCCTCCTCTCAGCCAGCACTAACTTAAAATTTGGGGTAATTCGGTGTAACTCTCACTATAAAAGGGGTATCATATAATTTCAAATATTCAAACCCTTTGTATCATTGTCTTATTTACCTCTGTTCACAGATCTAAATGGTATGTAGACTACAAGTTGCCATTAGAATTTTGCTCCCCTTTAAAAACCTCCAATATTCACATAATCAGGGGTATTTTCTTGAAATTTTCTTGATAAACAATTCTTACCTCAGTTCTTAGTTGGTAATGAAGAGCTTTCTGACATATTCCTAATAAACATTGTTCATCACGCTATGATCGATCTTGTTTGCTACATGTACATGTAGGCAAACAATGCTAGGATTGCCGTCAACTCAAGACATGGCTACACGCGCATGTATCGTAAATACATGGGCATAAAGTTACAGGAGGCAGGCTCAGAGCCCAGATAGCGCTAAGAGCCAATTTGTGAAACCGACCCCAGAAGGCTGGGACTGAAGATGACGATTGAGGCACATCATCTGCTCGGCTTGTCAGGATTCAATTTATACAGTGTCACTGTCCTATGTACCTCCTACCACTGCACTTTAACTGCTTATGCACCACTCACATGTTTTACACCATTGTATTCATACTATGTACAAAACCTATGAAGCAGCAGTTTCACCAGCACAAAAGGTGTTAACCACGTCAGTACCAAACATGTACATATTTTTAATGCAGTAGAGCAGTGAGCTTTTAATAGCTTGGCACGTACAATAGACGATCAATGTGGTTCAGTATGTCTTCATGTAATCACCCGTTTTTTCTTCATCTGTTGCAGGGGGGAAAATATATGGGGGCTTGGGGCAAATTTGGCCCCCAAAATGCTTAAGAGAGCCCTGGAAAATGCTAAAAGAGCCCCAAAAAATTCCCATTGACACAATTTATGTAAAATTGTAGCCAAATCTGCTAATGTACTCGAAAAGTAGCCCCCGAAAATTCTGAATTAATTTGAGGGATTCATACCATTCTGATAAAGGGAGAGGCCACCTTCAAGTTCAGTTAGTTAAAATTAAAAGCAAAAACATGGAAGAAACATATTAGTCAAAGTTTGATCCTTCAAAGGAAAAGGAAGTTATGATTTTGTGATGTCACCTGCCAGATGCTCTAGCTCCCATATGTTGTGTACTATTTTTTTTTAAAAATATTGATTTTCTCAAGAGGATGCATCATTTTACCTGTGCATTGATACATCATTAGACACACATGTTTTTACACACATACACCTCTACGATATAAAACTATTCCTTCATCAAAAATAGAAAAAGAGCAATTCGTGGAATTATACAGCACACTACATATGGGAAGACTGTTGCGCAATACATGCACACTTTTATTCCTATTTTAAGGGTCTGTGATTCTGTATGTGTTCACAAAATTAATCCAGGGCCAATCTATTCTTACAATTCTTATAACTATTCACAAGAACTGTACCATACAATATTGTGAACACATGTAGCTTCACAACAACTGTAACATACAATATTATGAATACATATTAGCTTTACACCAATATAATTATGGTATTATGAACACATGTAGCTCTGCAACAACTAACATACAGTACTATTGATTGTACTATGGTAACTAACAACTGCAGTAACCATTTCCAGCATCTATGTTTGTAGTTACAATTGTTTGATTAAAGTTGCAATGATGATTTATAAAGCTTGATATGCACCAGTATGGTTCTGGCAAGCATGCAAGAGGCACGACCCCGTACAATGGTTGATCAGCAACACAATGGGTGCGCCAATGCATGTAAGGCAAGATGTGGCGGAGTGTTTCCCCTTATACCATTCTTCAAAGTACAAACGGACGGGCAAGTCACGACCAGCAGGGACAGGGGAAAGTGGAGCGGGAGGAAGCATGGGTTTCCTGTGTGATGCTGCATACATTACGCACCTGATGGTTCTTACAGGACTGGTCACACTGGGCAATTATTACCAGTGTATTCCTGTGTTCAGTATCTGAATTCTTTTAATAATTCAAAATGTTGCATACATTACGCACCTGATGGTTCTTACAGGTCTGGTCACACTGGGCAATTATTACCAGTGTATTCCTGTGTTCAGTGTCTGAATTCTTTTAATAATTCAAAATGTTGCATACATTACGCACCTGATGGTTCTTACAGGACTGGTCACACTGGGCAATTATTACCAGTGTATTCCTGTGTTCAGTATCTGAATTCTTTTAATAATTCAAAATGTTGCATACATTACGCACCTGATGGTTCTTACAGGACTGGTCACACTGGGCAATTATTACCAGTGTATTCCTGTGTTCAGTGTCTGAATTCTTTTAATAATTCAAAATGTTGCATACATTACGCACCTGATGGTTCTCACAGGTCTGGTCACACTGGACAATTATTAGCAGTGTATTCCTGTGTTCAGTGTCTGAATTCTTTTAATGATTAAGAATACTGTGAAGGAATATGCTGCTAATATTCCTTCCAATGTGACCATGTCAAGTCAAGTCTACATGCGGTCATGCCCAAAATTACCTTTCTCAATATATTTAGTTATACATGCCTAATTGGTCCTTTCGTTCTGATAATCAAATGCTCTTAATCATTAAAGAAGCACAAACAAAACACTTTGGTGATCATTCCTTATCATGCTCTGCCCCATGTATGTGAAATTCTATACCAGCCTCCAACCGTTCCATAACTAACATAACTTTGTTTATGTCAACAGTAAAAAGTCATCTTATGGAAAAGGTAGACTCAACTAAGTTTCTTTGATTGTTACATGAATTGTTAATATTTATGTCAATTCTCTTCTTTGTATAAGTTATAATCATTATCATTATTCCTTCCCGGTATTTGAATCCTGTAATTGTGCGGCCACAATGGAGGAATGTTAGCAACATATTCCTTCACGAAGTTCACAGTATTTTGAGTCCCCTCGTTGTGTGGTCACATTGGAAGAATATAAGCAAGATATTCCTTCACAGTATTTTTAATCCTGTGGTTGTGCGGTCACACTGGAGGAATATTACCGTCATACGTATTCCTTCTTAGTTTTTTTAATCTTGAAGTTGCACGGTCACACTGGGGGAATATTAGCATCATATTCCTTCCCATTTTTTATAATCCCGTAGTTGTGTGGTCACATTGGAGGAATACTAGCAGCATATTCCTTCCCATAACTTTGCATCCTGTGGTTGTGTGGTACACTGGAGGAATATTACCAACAATATACAGTGTATTCCTTCTTAGTTTTTTTAATCCTGAAGTTGTGTGGTCACACTGGGGGAATCTACAAGCATACTTTCCCAGTAATTTTAATTCTGTAGTAGTGTGGTCACAATACATGTAAACAGCATATTCCTTCCAGGTATTTTTAATCTCATTCATGCGGTCACACTGGGCAAATACTATATGCCATATATGTCGCGGGGTTATTGTTTTCGCAAATTTCCGGAGTCTGATGCTATTCGCGAATTTAACAACATGCAAAACTATCAATACGATGTGCATGACCACATATACTAATAGTACGAGTACTTCACAATCGCAAATTCAACCACTTGCAAAATTGACAAGAAGTCCTGATTCGCGAAAGATTAGACTCACGAAATATATGGCGTATACAGTATAAGCAGCATTTTACTTAGAATCCTTTGTTGTGTGGTCATGCTGCTGCCAATATAACAGCCAGCGTTGGGAATACTGGACTATTTTTGTTACTTATGTGCATGTTCTATGATGACAGATACAAAGATATGTCAAAAACAACTAGAATGTTATGATGTAATCTTCACAGGTAATGATATACTTTCAAGTTTGAATATGCGCACGCAAATTTTTTTATGGCAAATCATGGACAAAAAATTAACAAAAAGTGTACACTTCCTTTTCTTAACTCCTTCTGAGCCACTGCTCCATTTGTGCACCTGTAAAGTAGGCAACCTATCTTGAAGGGGAAAAAAAACGGTTGAGAAATTGAGTCCAGCCAGCTAAACTGGACGGGTCTAAAAACATTTGTAAAATATTATGTACAAATGTACCGAGTATACCGTGCATGAGTCCTGTGGGTGATTACTCTGGGCAGATACACACATGGCAATGTTTCAAGTCAGTATTACAAATCTTAATTAAGTGAAACAGATTGCTCCCATGAGGATTTGAAGACATTTCTAATGAATGATAATTTGGCAAACATATAAAGTGTGTGTGTGTGTGTATACATATATAGAGTGTACAAACCACAAGTCCACAATTACTGGATGGACAACCTTTCTTATTATACAAATAATGAATATTTATGAGTGCAATGGACAGAATATTTCATGAGGTGAAAGATGAAAAGATCCATTCATGAAAAAACATTCATTTTTTGTTTTATATGACAACAAATTAACTTGATTTTTGCATTTAAGCAGAAGTACAGCTGCTGAGCGGTCACGGTTCGCATAAACGCGAGTACTGGTGGTCTCGGCGAGCGTGCAATGGACAATATCATATGGATCCAAAATTGCACAACCCTTTAGTTACTGTAGTTCCATGGTAAATTTTGACATCCTAACTGGAAACGGGTCATGAAACCCGAAAATCTAGACAGGTTAAGACAACAATGTATGTGTGCATGGAGACTACTATGTGTAAAACCTTGCCAAAGAAATGGCGTACAAGGAACACAGAGTTGAGTTTTTTTTTCATGTCATTTAAAGGGAGCAGAGTCAGCAATCAGGATTCAACACATACTCGTTGGCCACACGCGCTACTGTAAAACCAGCAACTTTTGCCCGAGTAAATATTTCCAGCACAGCACACCTAGAACATATTCGAGGGATGTTATGTTCGCGCACCCATAATATTTGTCACTACCAAAAAAGTCTACCCGTTGCACTAATATCATCACAAAAGCCCAGAAAGAAGCCTTATGATGAACATTTTAAGGCCACAGAAAAGTCGACGGCTGTACCACACGTCACAGGACAGCATGCAAACCCGCACGAGTTAAATGTCAGTACTGGTAACTCCAGAATCCCTGATAGACTTGCGCATCTAGCCTGCTAAAAATAAGCTGGCTGGTTTCATGATATTAGATTCACCTTTGCTCTATGCTGCACGAAAAGCATGAATATAAATGTCGCGTGAAAAATACCAGTTTTACTTACTTCAGTGAGATATCCACACTGTGAAGCATTGTTTCATGAACACACTGCTCACAAGTTATTTCCAGCAAAACGGGCCCAATTCTCCTTGGACCAACCTTGTTCATAGATTGTGCACATCTACCTTTTATACATTGTAAGAAAGCCTATAGACGCTGACAAAAAAAAAAACGCCTTTAAACACCGATTTTAAAGATGCAAACTGATTATCACAAATCCAACTTCTTCCTCTGGAACCCCCTTTTCCTAAAACCTGGACTCAATCTCCGAGGCTATTCTTGAATCTGGAGAGGCGCCAAATATTTTTGCTGGCAGAGCTTAAGACAAAATATCGTCTCTGTACTGTGATTTACTGTACTTCACAAGAAAGCATTAATGTACATGTACTGTACACATTACAATGCAGACTGAAGTTCCAAGTTTCTCACTAGATACAAACAAACAGTCAATCTAAAGTGGTTTGACTTCATTTTGCTATTTCCTATTCTACTTTGCCTTCAACCCTTAAAAGGTATTATGTACTTCTTTGTTGAAACCTCATTCTCAAAAAATATTTTTTGGATATCTGGCAATATCATAATTCAACTAAAGTAAGTAACTGATATGTTGGTGTACATGTGCAGGTGTATATATTCATTTGTCATGATTTATTTTTTTCGATAATAAACAAAATAAAAGCAATTCAATGTAACATAACAAACATTTTCAGTACATACTGTAGGTGAAAATGCCGCAGATCAAAGTTACATGATAGAGATCCTCTTTTCTCATCTGGAAAATGTGACAAAGTTGCATTTTTCGTGGCTAAATGTACATAAAATCACTCAATAATGCACTATTTTGTTCACTCACCTCAGAGCTTATGATCCAACAGCATGATCAGCTGCTGCTGTTACATAATGCATGATTGTATCTGTGCTTCCTACTGTATTGGAAGGAAAGAAGAGAGAAGTTTGTAGTGCTTACCTTCTTTTGTGGATCTGTTTTCCATTGTTTCATTGTTTATCTCCAAAATGATATCTCCCACTTGCATCTGTAGCACAGAGAGACAGAGACAGACAGAGGGAGGGAGAGGGAGAGGGAGAGGGAGAGAGAGAGAGACAGAGAGAGAGGGGGGGAGAATGAAGGAGAGAGAGAGAGAGAGAGAGAGAGAGACAGACAGACAAACAGACAGACAGAGAGAGGCAGAGATAGAGAGACACAGAGAAAGAGAAAGAGACAGAGAGAAATACAGCAAAAGAGAGACAGAGAGAGAGGGAGAGAGAGAGGAGATAGAGCAATATTGGAAAAAGAAAGGGAGAATTTTGTTACAATCATACAATAATAATAATAATAATTACACATTTAAGCATACATGTAGCACACATGTAACACATCTCTTACACATGTCTCTATGCACTAAAAACAGGCTACCGGTACAGAATAGAAATTGGTTCATAATTGCGATATTTACAAAGAACAAATCAGATGTTTAGGTTTTCAAAGTACTTCTTAACTTTTCATATGCTTTAAAGTTTCTCAGGTAATCTGGCAAGTTATTCAATACAATGGTGGCTGCATGTCAAAATGACCTTTTTGTTATCATTTGTGGGACATAGAATAATGACTTTGTATTACAATGATGCATTCCATCTAGTTTGAACTGTCTTTTATACAATTCAGTGAGATATGATGGAGAGGAGATGTAGAGAGAGTACCGGTAAATAACATTGGGCCAAGTACAGACCCCCTGAGGGACTCCTTGAGAGATGGTACACAACAGCTCAAAGGAATTGGCATAGGGAAAGGGAAAGGGAAGATAGGGAAGGACCCGCAGTTTTAAACCACGGTATATTTTGTCCAGTTCAGCATGAAGCACAATGCTTTAGCCTAAAAAGCATCGTGTTTCATGCTGAACTGGACAAAATAATCTGTGATTTAAAACTGTGGCTCCTTCCCTTTCTTCCCTTTCCCTTTCCCTATGCCAATTCCTTTGAGCTGGAGTGTATGTCTTGATGTCCAATGCGGCAGAATGATATCACAACTTTTCATATTGAACTATGAAAGAAAAAGCAGGTCATGTAGGCTTCAGGAAATGTTGGACTGCTTTGCTTACAATACAGTTGTAATAACAATCTTTTCCTACCAATTGAATGCCAGTTTCATGCATGATTGCTGTTGCCAAAGCAAGGACACATTGTTTGGACCACTTCCTTTCCTGGAAGTTGGCGTCATCGCTGGGGGTGTAGCCACGAATACCAGGGGCAACATGGAGACAACCACTCCCACCCCCTTTCAAACTATTCCTCCCCCACTTCCCACCACCACCACCACCTTCTTCCTACAAAAGAATTTAAAATGCAGTGTTGGATTTATTCAATGTCCTTTTGGACAGCTTCCTTGAAAAAGAGGGAGGATTTTGCTAGCTTGCGCTGAGCCCAGGTGGGTATGTTTTCACTGCCACACAGCTGGGATCACAAAGTCAAAATGTCAAATACTGCTAACAAAGTTGAACAAGTGTTTGCAAGTACAATGTCATTTCTAACGTTCAAGAATAATCACTAGTCAGTACTTGATTTCAGACTGCTGGAAAGCAGAACGATGAGAGATCTACATGTATGCACATTAGTGAGAGTTTGAGATTTATAGAATCTGGCAAATAATATAAGAATATTATCAGCGATTTGAACACTAAATTCACGAACCTATTCATATTTTGCAGTGCCATTTTTATCACTCTTTAAAGGGAATATACTGTACTGGGAAGACAAAAAAAAAATTGGTAAAAATCCCGGAAAATGGAAGAAAATACTGTATAAGAGCTTCCCTCACGACAACAGAACTGGAAACTGAATTTTTTTTTAAACTACCACTTCCTGCCGAGTTTCATGACATTTCCAAATGAACTACCACATCTGTAAGCATTATTGAGGTACATTGTGATCTCATATGAATGCACCAGTTTACATTTAATTACAATGACAATTTTTCATCAAATGCATGATAATTTGACATTTTTCAGTGCCTGACTGATCCATTTAAATGTCTCTCTACTACATGTACTCTTCACCCTCCTACATGTATAACAAGAGGAATATAACTTCCAGTCTGATAGCATTGCACTGCACATTTTCTTCAAAATAAATCAACCCTAATAGAAAAGAACATAAATCTACAGTCACAGAGGGAGGGGAAAGATCTTTGTGGGGTTACTTTTAAAATCCAACATCATGAAAGGAAAACGCTGAACTTAGATTTTAAAAAATATTTTCACAGGGGCCCCTACACATTTTGAGGGCTTAGAAGAGAATTGCTTTCCCCTTCGCCCCAACCAGGTGGTAGATTGCACCTTCCATCACCGTCTCCTCAAGGTTATGTCCAACCGAGCATAACTTCTAATTTGATCTACATGCTCATATGTATAATAATAATAGTAATAGTTTTAATAATCACAATAATAATAATCGGCTTTAATAACGCTTTCTAGTATGCAATACTACCCAAAGCATCGATTATTGTCCTGGCTTTAGCCAAGCAGCCAAATATACAGCACTAGCAGTTCTAAGCTAGTTGATATCATTAGACCAGCAATTCCTGTCAGGTACCCAGGTACACCTGGGTTGAGAGGGACAAAATTAACACAACGCTTTGTCCAAGGGTGTGTATTAAAGTTTAGGCCAGCCATGTCCATGGCTTGTGCTCATGAATGTTGAATTAAGCCACCATTTATGTAATGGCTGGCTTTACAATACACTTACACTGTACCACTAAAAAATTAAACATCAAAGTCAAACTACTAAATCTAGTCTAACTCTGAATAAATAGTAGAGGATACATATCGCAATTATAAGGAGACCAAAAAATCAGTCTCTGTAGGTCGTTGGATCCCCTGAGATTGCATCTGGCTCCTCCGAATGTACTAACAAGGGTATGTCAAAAAATGAAATGTTGATTAAATAATGAAATGTATGACCGAGACGGTTATTACTGTCTACATTATCATTACTCACAGAATCGTGAAAAGCATACATGTCCATTCACATTCATTTTGCATTAGAATCTACAACTTAGTATCGGTTCAATGGAGAGCAGTAAAATAACAGCCAACCTACACCCCCACATTTGCTCAACAAACAATAAACAGGATACGCTTCAATAGATTTCATATCAATTCATGCGCACCCCTGACATGCCTGAACTTGGCCTGATCTTGTTTGTCCGTTTATCACACTCACAAACAGATGATTGATTAATAGTAGTATTTCAGATACTAAGTTAATTGAGCTAGAGTTTATAGTCTAGCATCTAGTTAAGTAGGAAGGCTGCATGTAGCTTGTTTCATACACATGCCATTGGCAAAATTGTGTAGTTGTTGCATGCAATCTACAATAATACGGAGACCGCCGGTTATGCTGAATTGCAGGCGAGCTCTCCGCTAGAATCTCCGTGTCACTGCGGTAGTGTGTGACTAGCGAGCGCTCGCTGATGATGAGCTCGTAAACTCCACAAATCATACTTACTCCTGGACACTCCGATGCAGGAGAATCGCTCAAAATGTCACAGATGACCGGAGGAAATCCTGTTCCCCTTCCTCCCATCAACGAAAATCCAAACCCTCCCGAGAGGGCTCGCTGGAGGTGCAGAACTTTCGGGGTAGCCCCGTTTCTACCGCCTCCCCCTCCTTCCATTTCGGATGGCAATAATCGGAGGATACGTTTCGCTGGTACACAATAGTGTGGTATCCATTCAGTAACGCGCAGGCACACACTCTCTCTACCTTGTTACCAGAATTGTTGTGATAAGGAAACTGTGTCGGGGCGCAGCGAATACAGGCATTGTTTACATTATCCTATCCAGTTTTCTACATCATTGGCCATCCAAATGACTTTATTATTCACGTTCTTGGTTTCAGTTCCTCAATCCAATCTATGCCACATTATAATAAGAGCAAACTGTATAGAGAGGTATGTACAGTGCATATTGATACACAGACAGACCATAACTATATATAGTAATGGGTAAGATGAGATAATATTATAATCTCTTTCGACCTCCTCTAGGGGTATGAAAGTAGTATATCAACATTTAATATGAACATGAATACGTAATATTTAGACAGGTAGGTACGCGTAGGTACATGTAACTATAGATGTATGTTCAAAGTAAATGTATGATATACTTCTTCATCTTAATAATGTATTAATGGTGTCGACAGCTATTGAATATCTATACGTCTAGAGTATGTCTGGCTGTCAGATAGATACATAGACACCATTGGTATGATCAGCATCGTTTATAAACACAACAAAAAGGTAAGCCCCCCCCCCCCCCCCCCCCTTAAGCAAAATAGCATAATTTTTTTTATCAAAGATGTTTTGGGCCAAATAATTTGGCAGGATTGTTCCTTAACTTATTGACTGCCAAATTATTTTCCCCAAAACCTCTTTGATTAAAAGTTATGCTATTTTGCTAAGGTGTGTGTGTGGGGGGGGGGGGGGGGACTTATTTTTTTGTTGTGTTTGCATTATTTGTGAGAAACTACGAGGCAATAAGCGTAATATAGGCCTATGATGCGTCAATGGAGAGGTTTCTTTTTTTTATAAAACGCTCCAGTTTGAAGATTCGTCCAGATATGTATTTTCTTTGCAAATATGGTTTTAAAAACGGACCCTAATAACATAATTTATTCTACACATCTTGGTTACTGAGGACGAGTACAGCTAGATAGGCCACTGATTTTTGCATATCCTTTGTGAGACATTCTCTCGCAAGACAATAGTTTAATTAAGTCTTTATGTTTATTTCATAATCACAATAAATAGCTTTATCTCACCCTCCCATATATCACAAACATATCAACGAGTATATTACCACCTTACATGAGTGATATTTCGGCTATAGGCCTTGTACTCTTTATCAAAATTAGATCTACACTCACTGTAATGATGGAACAGTATAATGCACTATCTTTGTATGCTGCATTGTATAAGGTATTCTGTGAAAGGCCAATATTGTGGGCAAGAAAGATTCTTAATAGGCCTATTGTTACTGATTCTATAGTTCCTCACTGCATGGTCAACCACTCTCATAATTGATGATCCAAAAGTGATCCAGTAAAATAGCTATTAAAACTGGGCCTAATTGGATCAAGATTCTTATTCAAGCCATTTAGTAAAGTGGATTATTGTCTAGAGATATATCATTAAGAAACGGGCAGATAGTGAGAATTTCTTTGAAAGGTTTTCACTTTTTTTAAAAGGCTTGCTTTTATTCTGGCTATGACCAGAGTCCATATTTACAGTTTAACATCTATCAACTTAGACCTATATCAAAACCGCTTTCGACTAAGATAAGGGAATATTTATGGCACAAGCCTTGTTTTCATATTTCATCGATAGTCATCAAATTCCTAAGTAAATTGAGTATTTGAAATAATATCATTCACTACATGTATTTGTCGCAGAATCATAAGTCCCGTACATGACTGTTTCCACTTCATCGGTCGATGAACGTGTTTGGTTTTGGTTTAATTGTCACATTTTAAAGTTGAATTCATTGTAAGACGCTCAACCTAGTAGGAAAGAACCATGAAGTTAAATTGGTTTGGTTATACAGAAAAATAAAAACAACATTGTTAGTGAAGGTTTGACGGAAATCCGTCAAAGGATTAGAAATATGCGTTTTTTAAAAGTTTGAGTTTATGACGTCACTTGCGAGCTTCTCTCCCTTATGTGATATGCTATATGATTCCATAAATTGCCCTATTTTCTGGGGGAGGGGGGGGGGGGTTGTGGATTTTTTTATATGTAAGAATACATCTCATTCATAAGATGTGTATTATAACATATATGTAATGATATATCAAATGCTCATGTAAAAATGGTATCCTTTTGGGAAAATGGTAAAAGTGCACAACGTACAGCAGTACTAGCAGAGTCCCTCGCAAGTGGCGCCCGCAATTGTGAATTTGAAAATTCATAATTGTGTTATTCTTTCACGGGGTTTTGTCAAACCTTTCGTAAAATGTTCCTCGAATGTTTCTGCTCTAATAATTAAAACAAACTTAACTTCAGGTTAGATCTTCCCTGTCACGTTGTGCCATCTATTGCAACCGTATCACTTTATACCCTGTCCTTCGTGTTTGGGGACATACCCGACAAGCTTTGCTCTGTTAGTAAATTCCATCACAATCCACATTGTAATCTTTAACATACGGTGTTTACTTATATTCTTACGTACGCTTTGAGCTCATTATAGTTCCTATTATGTTATCGTGTTTTAAACTAATAAAATTAAAAAATAAACTCGCAAAGTGCAACTAAAACATTTACAATTCAGTGCTCTATTAGTAATACAAACATCAAATTGTTATTTTAATCATATTTTTAATAAAGATAGTCATAATCATAAGAGTGATTATTGAAATTTGCAAAACTCCACATCTGCAAAAAAAGAAGATGTATACATCGTGTTATTGTGGTTCCGTTTTGCTAATATTATTGTGCTGCCCTCTACCGTTCACGCGGGTTGCTGTGTCGAATCTGTCGTGTCTATTTCTGTGGTCGTGTCTGAGAATCACATAATAAGCCACTTCGTAATTGCAGTTTGCGCATGAGCAGATTATTGCTTTCAGTAAATGACCTCAGGTCAATTCCCAAACTCACAGAGTAAAATGGGAATTCATTAGATAGTCGACCACATTTCAATCTATTATCATGCAAATATGGCAACAGCTATTCAGCTCTGAGAAGGTAGTGAA
Organism: Arbacia lixula; assembly: GCA_963669155.1. Lineage (NCBI taxonomy): Eukaryota > Metazoa > Echinodermata > Echinoidea > Arbacioida > Arbaciidae > Arbacia > Arbacia lixula. The sequence continues at coordinate 19,141,184 of OZ022593.1, read as the reverse complement.
AGACCATTCCATCATGTGCATCTGCTTCCATTGTTGTTCTGGGCACACTGTAAAATGTCTTTACATCCACCATCCAACACAGTTTCATGAAACAATCCCAGCCAGCAGTCTAATAGTATTTATTCAGTGCATTGTCCGACCATGGTGTAATTACAAAATGGTCTATAGTCCATGATCTGATTATTGGCGGTCCTTGCTGTACAGTGTCAATTATTACCCTGATAATTGATTGAATGTGATAAAACTAACACAAATCAGAGAAGCAAGTTGGACAAAGTTTTTGAAACATCAGACTCCTGTGACCATATTCATGAAATCTCACTTGCATTCAGCTACATATAGGCTACATACATTTTTAGTAAATAATTAGACATTAGTAAGGTTATATGAATATGAGTTAGCATACTATTTCTCCTAAGTGAGCATTTCAGAATACCACCCATTGCTCCTGTTATTTATTCATCTCATGAAATACATTTCCTTACGTGTAATTGATTTATGATTAAATAATGAAAACAATATGACACATTGACATTACCATGTGATATACTCTAGATTCAAGATTTGATTTATTTGTTTCACAAAAAATGACAATAACAACAAACATTGAAAGTGCAGGGACAATAAACATGATGAAAACAAACGAGATAATTAACACAATTTGTTCATAGAAACTATATTTTTGTCAAGGTGTCCAAAAAGATGCAAGGCTGGAGAATATCGGATACCGTATGAAAATAGGAATAGGTTAATATCATATAACATGTATAACAGTGTTCACAGCAATAACAATACATTTATAGTCATAATTGTATATAGTGTGGCTCTTGTGCTATGCTTTGCGACGGGACTGTACAACAGCTGTGTCAATATTTTAACGTAAGGATATATAGGAAACGGAGAAATTTATATATATTTTATTAACAAATTCGATGTGTAAAATATTAGGTCTACAGTGTACGTAAGAAGTTGACAGATTACTATGAACGTTATTAGTTATAAAACACGGATATAATCGCTAGTGATAATCGTTTGTCTCGCAATGTATGGTCAAAAAGGAATCTAAACAGATTACGACTTGTCGTGTGCCACTGCAAGACTCCGTCAGGTGTGATACAAAATTGTAGTGCGTCGGGGTTTAAATACCCATTGGTCAGTGTAGCGCACTAAACGAGAACCCGTTCCTAAACGGTCAAAGGACGAAGTCCAATGCCATTGGCCTTGTGCACCCAGATGATCGACCAAACAACCAAGGGTATTTAAACACATACTCAGTACAATTTTATATCACACCTGACGAAGGGTTACAGTGTTGACCAAACATTGCGAGACAAACGATTATCACTCGTGATTATATCCGCAATGAGTAACATATTTCGCATCACTGATATAATCTTCGACAATATTACTGGAGGACGATATGCGTACTTTTATGTATCATCGATATAATATAATTGCAGAATGAATTGAATTTTTTTTTTCTCGATAGCTCCAGGCACAGTGCGGACGAACATTTCTATCAAAGTCGGAATTCGTATATGAGACGGGAGGGGTACTCCATTATTAAAGGTATATTATGTTATAGTTCTACCCCTTAGATGTGAAACATTTAATGCATTTTTAAAATTAAATTTCACTGTTCTTATTGGCAATGAACACTTAACCGCCCCTCAATCTGCTAAACAGCTTCGGGTTTTTGGTAATAGTTTGTTCACTCCTTCCACACAAACACCCTTAAAAAAAAAGATAATATATAGTTGTGAAGAAAAAGAAGTGTCTAGGATCGTGGACGTACAGCTGTTAATTACAAGTTTAATACGAGCCTTTGGCTGTTAGGCCTTTTTCACGTTCTTGATTGTCTTTGGGCTGTCTGTACCATGGGTGTGCTTGTGCGTGTTTTTTTCTTCGCACCTACATACTCTGGAACACCCGTTTGTCATGTCACAGTTGAGAACTATCACACTCTTACATCATTATGTAGGCCAAGAAAAAGAAACGCAACAACAAATTACTTCATTTTGTGTTCCGCTATTTTGTCGTAATAGTGCGTCGTCTCTTCAATGCATCTCGTGACATCAGGAGTCATAATATCCGGTTGCCTAGCAACTCGCTTGTGAAAGCCTGAGCTGTACATGGCAGACGAATGTGTGCGATGCAGAAAGTCTCCAGGTTTGGCGCGCGCCAGAGGGATGAAGCAACGCCATGTTGCAACCACGTCCGAGCTCGCGTCCCAGGACAACAGCTCCTCACTGAACGGCATTCCCATTTCCCGCGCAAAAAGTGACAACATTTTCAGCGGGTCGTCCAGGATGTCGTCTGCGTCGATGACGGCGGGATTAGGGTCTAGGTTCGCGCGCACGTGCTGCCACAAATCGAATTGGCACTTGTACGATAAGCCCGGCATCATGTATGGCACGCTAGTCATGTCAAACTCGGCTTCGTCGGCGATCGGGGAATCCGTGGACTCCTGGGCGATTATCAACCGACGCCAGGCGGGAAAGACTCGACGAGGACTACGGATGAGGAACGCGTGCTTGAAGCCCGCTTCTTTGGACGGGAGGAGGTCGAGAAAGTTTGTGATGCCGAACGACATATCCTTCACGAAAACGTTCTCGTTGTTTGGTATGTTATCCAGCTCTTTTTTGACTCCAGCACGTCTGAACAATAAAACAATGACACAAAAATGTGAATGACATGATAAGAGGGATGTGTGAAACGTAGCCTACGACACCACTGCGGTGTTCTTAATGTCAGAATCGCGTTGGGGACACTTCCTCATCAAAAATAATGTGATGTCGGTCACGTGGTCCAGTAGTGCGAACAATAGGCCTGGCTTCCAGTCTGTTAGGCATTTATAAACCAAACTATTCGATGAAAATAAGAATTCCGTTGTCACACACAGAAAAAAGGGCAATTGATCGAATCATACAGCAGGTAACATATGCGAGAGAGCACCTCCCACGTGGCGTTACATAATGGGAATTTCAAAAGATCATATTTTTCTTATCCTTTGACGGATTTTCGTCAAATCCTTCACTAATATGTTTCTTTCATATTTCTGTTTTTATTAAATCCACTTCACTTTCCGGGTAAACTCTCCCTTTAACTGCATAAGGTAGAGGTTACAATATGGCATACCCAACTTACAGTATCAGAGCTTGATCGACGCTTGGCAGATTGAAAATGTACTCAAAGGAAGTACCTTTGGCACGATCACGTTTCCGCTTCATAAAAGCTTCCGGGTCAAACCCCTCGACACGCCGAGGCAAAGGTGTTCCAGTCGCAGATATCTCCTCGCTGTCTTGAAAGAAGGCCATTGAGTAGGGCTCAAACCAGGTCTGTGATGAAAAGAAATCTGGTCTTGAATTCGAAAAAAAAAATAAAAACATCTAATAAACAATTACCATAATGTTGCGAAGGGACGGACAGGGCTAGCTTGCATATATATTGTAGGTTTGTTTGAGGTCTTTGTCGAAAATCCCAACGGAAAAAAGGTACCCAAATTCCAGTAAGTACGTTTAGCAGTACGAACCAGGTACAAATACAGTGACGGAAATATATAATAGGAGTAAGGGAGTGAGTAAGAGAGACAGAGAGAGAGAGAGAGAGAGAGAGAGAGAGAGAAAGAGAGAGAAAGAGAGAGAGAGAATGAGAGAGAGAGAGAGAGGGGGGGGGGCGGAGAAAATATTGGCTAGACTGATAAAGTTAAAACTAAAAGCAGTAATGAGAGTATATGAAATAACAGTTTTAGAATAAATTGTCTCATATTTGTACCAGGAAAGTAACGATTACCCAAACAAATACAGATTGTGATAATTTTATATCATAATATTTTTCTATATTTTGCTCATTTATAAAAGATGCATGAATAATTTCGATATATTGCTCAATAGGACGTAAAGAATATTTTAAATGTATTCATTTATTCTTTCAAAATTGGTTGGATCTCAATTACCTCACCTACCTGGGTGTTGTCAAGGAAACTGAAGCATTTGGTGAGGACCGTTGAGGCTGACCGGGGTACACACCACAGTATGACCCGGAAGGGCTCCTGATCTGCCATTTCCTGTTTGCGCGAAAGGAATATTTAAACAGAACTGTTGATCAGAATATGTTTTTTCCATTAACGATACCGACCATATTTTGTGTACCTTATACCTGTAATCGTGAGTTTGTGACTCACGATCATGAAACCTTATACAACTCGTTTCGTACAATGTGTGCATTTACCAATACCATAAAATATTGTATGATTATAATATTCAGTCAATGATAATTGTGTACTTAATAAAACAAATGCATTGACATTAGGAAATGATTATACTTCAATTGCGAAAATTATGAATTGTGTTTGTTTTTAATCATGCAAATGTCACAAAGCCTGCTTGTAACAAAAATTATATTATGATCTTATTGTGCGCAAATTCCACCTTGAATCGAGTTGTAATTCATTTTTAATAAAAACTGTCAAAAGCTTTTTTTTAACACCGAGTTGCTAAAGTAAGCAAATATAGGCCTTTTAGTAATTGACTAGGCTTAGTAAGATTTCATGAATATGGCCCCAGTTATATTACAACTTGAAAATTTAATGCTCGGGTACGGATTCATTTTGCCAATAACAAAAGTTCTACTGGATAGATCTTTTAATTTTTTGTGATGAAACCTAGTGTTTAGTTATCGCAATTTCTTTAACGATGATCTAACCGGTGGCAATTTTTTTTTTTTAATCATTTAATTGGATAACGGTCGCGGTTTGCCATTCACTTTGCACGCGTAGGCGAAAGTAGGTGAACCGAGGGAGGCTCGATGAATGCGACATACATGTATTCTCCGTTTCCGGAGAATTTGTTCATTCTCCGAAAATGGAGAACGGCTCTGACTGTATATATTACATTCTTAAAATAACACTATTATATTAACATAAACACGAAACTAATTAGTGAATAAGTAGGTCTTAAGTAGAGCTTTAAAAGAAGAAAATGATGGTGCTTTCTGGATGTGCAGTGGGAGGTTGTTACAGAGTTATGGAGCAATAAATGAAAAAGATCTGTGTCCATATGTCTGGGTGCGAGTACAAGGTATGTGCAGGAGGTGTTGGTTCTGGGAACGAAGGATACGACGTGGAGTGTATGGAACTAGAAGATGTGCGATGTAGGAAGGTGCAAGTTCGTGAAGATCAAAAGAATTATGTTGAACTGTGTACGCTTGTCCATTATATTATAACATACATGTACTTCCTATCCTGGCAGACAAAGAAGAAGGAGAAGTCCCGTTAACGTGTGTCCTCATTAGACCAATCTCCGTCTTATTCATCACCCCAAGCCCAACTTCTAGCGGCAACAGCAAACGACACGATTTCGTCAGGAATCTGCAGTCGTAAGAGCCCATGACTGGAAATGTGACGTCACCTTCTTACACAAATCCAATGACTAGGTCCTGCGATTTAGCCAGTCGCAGAGTCGCAGGACTGATCGGATCGTGTCGTCTTCGATGGTCTTGATTCTGTCCATTCCACCATAACAATAAGCCAGTTCGAAATTACAATTTGCGCATGAGCAGATGAAGGTCATAGTGACCACACCACCTTGTTGGTTTTTAAATCACTGAGATAAGCATCATCATTAATAAGTTATTTTAGAATATGCTTGTTATCCAATTTATAAAAGAACACCAAGGTGTTCAATCATGGGGTATTTGACAACAGGCCAAACGACAACAATTAGTTTACAATAAACAATGTGATAGAAGCTTTCCCAATTGTTCACAGACCGTAGCCTACTACTCTTGTCACCTGTTTTGAGATGGTTCCTTTATTAGAGGTTGAATATCGCAAATTGCTATGTCGGGTAAGCACATTACGTAACATCTCCTTTTGAAATGATATATTAATCAACTGCTTATCCTAATGAAAAAGGGAAAGGTCATAGTGACCAAACTTGCTCCAGAGCTAACTACGAACTGGTGTATTATGCGTAATCACAATCCACCAATGCTGGAAAGATCTCAAAGAGCCTGCATGGGTGTCCTGGCCATCGCGCGAGCGCCATGGCGTCCTGCCATTACCGTGTATGGCGCATCGGGAGCGGTTACTTCAGATTAGATGTATCGTAAGGTTTTTTTTACTGGTTGTAAGCCCCCGCCAAAGACATCGGCGAAGACAGCGTCGCACGGGCGCAGAACCATCCCCTGGTATTTAACGCAGGTATCGAACGATCTGGGGACTGAATTCAGGCTCCAAAAGCGAACTGCACTTGTACAATGCACGTTGCTCCACCGTTGTATACAAACAAATAAGCCATGAACAAATAATATATAAACAGAAATCTGAACCTTCTACAACAGACCCTCCCACCCACGCAGATCATAAGAATAAATATTGTGTTTGCCTTAATTTGACCCTTGTCTTCAGATCCCCGCGCCATTGCACAACGTTCATCATACCTTCAAACCTTTACACCTTCAGGCTCGTTTGTTTATGACTTCCAAGAACAAACAGTGTACCGAAGTGGTGTCGTCATATGAACATGTTGTCAAGACAATTGACATTAAACAAACTCCTTCCAGTGAGAGGTTTAGCTGTCCAATAGTATCGGTCTAGTGTCCGGCATTCCCAATTACAGTCCCCGTTGTGATCACTGCTGCTTGCTCTACTCGTATTGTTTAGAGCCAGCTGTCTTGACAGTAATGCTCAAATGACGCCACACTTCGGCCTCGATACACTGCCTATATACTGTAAACTGCCGTATACTGATCTGCACGACACGCCAGGAAGGAATTTTGGCCTCTCAAAACAGGGAATTGTTTGTGCGTGCATGTACATGGGTGTGTGTGTATGTGTGTGTCTACCCGACGTTATTTACCTCGTCCGCCAGCAAATCATCGTGCTGGAGTAGTGTCGTTGGCATGTGTGTGTGTGTGAGTGTGTGTGTGTGTGTGTGTGTGTGTGTGTGTGTGTGTGTGTGTGTGTATCTGTCTGTGTATCAATGGGAAAATCAAAAAGGAGGATGGGAGAAGTAGACTGCCGAGCAGAACGACCCTTTACGTATACAACTTCAAGAATCAAAATTATAAGAAAACTGAATTTAGCACATCATAATGGCATTTCTTAGAGGCAGGTTTTGTGACATTTCATCAATTACTTTTTTTAATTAATCACGGGAAAATTAAATGAGATTTTCACTTCTGGACAAATTTAGAGCTTTGAATTTGTGTGTATCAGATAATCAATATAGAATAAAACAATGGCCATTGTGCATCACACATGTCAACTCACAACTGAGTACACGTAAATGAGGAAATTGTAGAAGTGTGTGTTCACGTGTTTGTGTGTTGTGTTGACTGCGCGTATGTGTGTGTGTGTGTGTGTGTGTGTGTGTGTGTGTGTGTGTGTGTGTGTGTGTGTCGGGGGGGGGGGGTGGTCAAACGGTGATTTTTTTTTTTTTGCTTCCTTCTTCAGTTTGGGGGCGACACTTTACTGATGGCAAAACATTTAGATTCCGGACAACAGGAGGATTGGTGATGTATTAACTTCCGACACATTCTATCCATTTTGTGATACAGATCAAAGAGGTGCCTTCATATTACACCTTCACTTTCACACCTTCCCATTGACCCTCGTACGAAGTCCATGGTGTGACAGATATGACGCAATATCTGTTGTTAATCTATTCAACAAGCGTCCCTTTTCGTGGTTGTGTATGTGTAGAAGATGGTAAATGTCCGGAAGATCTGGCCCAGTCCATTTTCATCCCAATCCCAAAGAAACAAGGTGCAGTAGACTGTGAGCAGCACCGCACAATCAGCCTTATGAGCCACATCACAAAGATCATCCTCAGAATTTGCTACAAAGAGCACGAATAGATTGAAAGCAGCTTGGATTTGTCAAAGCCGCAGTCACCAGAAACGCGATATTTGTTTTCAAAATCATAACGGAGAGAGCAATGGAAATGCAAAAAGACGTCTATAAAGGCTTCATTGGTTATTCAAAGACCTTTGATAAAATTACATATACACAAATGTTTGAGGATCTTTAACATACATGAAAAAGACCTTCGTTTACTGGCAAGTCTGTAATGGAATCAGTCAGCATGCATCACAGTTGATGGAGAACTTAGTAAATTTACATATATTGAAATGGGAGTAAGGCAGGGGTGTGTGATGTCTCCAGATCTGTTTAATTACTATAGTGAACTCATCCTGAGGAATTGGAAAATGAAAGGGGACTTAAAATTGGGGGACAAAACACATCAAATCTTCGATACGCTGATGACACTGTATTGATAGCAAAATCCCAAGAAGACCCTCAGAGGGTGTTGGATGTGGTTAATACAGAGAGTGAAGGAAAGGGATTGTTACTGAACTGCAAAAAGACAGAATGCATGGTTATTTTAAAGAAGAAGGAAGCTCCAAAATGCAATATTGAAATAAGGGACAAAACCATCAAACATGTATCCGCCTTCAATTACCTTGGTAGTACCACAACAGACGACTCCAGAAGTGCAAGGGAGATTAAAAGGAGAATTGCAGGACAGGACAGAAATAGAACACTCAGATTGGAGACTCGATTACGAGTACTGAATTGTTACATCTTCCCTATACGTGCTGATGTATGAAAGTGAAGCTTGATCAATAACATCAGACATGATAAAGCGTTTGGAGAGTTGTGAAATGTGGTTCCTCCGACGTATGATGAGGACTCCATGGACTGACAGAATAACTAATGAAGAGGTCCTAAGAGGAGTTGGTGTGGAGAGAAAGATGATTATAGAGATAAGAACGTGGCAAATTAGTTTTTTAGAATGTATATTTAGAAACGACCGTCTTGAAAATTTATCATTGGCAGGAAAGATAGAGGGAAGGAGGAGTAGAGGAAGGAACGGAAACGGATGACTTAAATGACCAGTCTGAATGCATATCGATTAGAGAGAGAGAGAGGGGTGTGGGTCAGCGGGAGGTGGAGCTGATCCAAACAGCTAGGATCAGAGATTTGTGGCACGCCATAATCCCCTACGTCTCCGGACATGGCACTTAGAGAGAGAGAGAGAGAGAGAGAGAGAGAGAGAGAGAGAGAGAGAGAGAGAGTATGTGTCGTGTGCAATTAATCAACCAACCAACCCATCAATCAACCAATCAACCAACCCATCACTCAATCAACCCACCATCCATCCATCAATCAATCAATCAATCACTCACCCACTCACTAACTCACTCAATATAAATCAATCAATCAACCCACCATCAATCAATCAACCAACCCATCAGTCAATCAACCCACCATCAATCAATCAATCAATCAATCAATCAATCAATCAATCAATCAATCAATCAATCAACCCATCATCAATTAATCAACTAACCCATCAATCAATCAATCGATCAATAAATCAATCAACGAACCCATCAATAAATTAATTAATCAATCAATTAGCGCTCTGTATAGAAAACAAACCAGTTTGGTTTTAATCCAAGACACGATGCATTATATTAATTATTCCATTTACCACTAATTATTCATATTGTAGTTCATTTTATACAAGAGGCATTTTTCGTAAGCGTCCCTTTTCTTAAAACACTTTAAAAAGTGTTTTTTTTATATCAAACTTATACCTAATATATCGTTACACATTAAGGGTACAAACATGTTGCTGGACTTTTTATTTCGAAAATAATATAGGTACGTAGTCAATGGTTTCCATTGATGACCTAATATTGATGATGCTGATTAAAGGTGCGGGTTTCTGCGATTATGGAGACCAATATCTATTTATTGTCTCTCTTAAGCAGTATTGTTATTTACATATATAGCTAATAACTATTTTGTCGTAGTGAACTATATGATTAACACAATTTATCCAATGCCACGCTAGTATACGTTTATGTTTATGACAATTACAACGAGTTTTCAAATCGTGCTTGCAAGACACTTTTTACACGCACAAGATTGAATATCGTGCACCCCTTGGCAAAGTACAGCCATGCAGTCCAATGTGGAGTATAATGACTGGTGTTATGCCAGGTTTACCTCTGCATTATCCGTTATAAGTCCGATATATTTCTTTACTACACAACTGGTATGAATGCACCTGTGAATCAATGCCCTGAGGTACCGCAAGACGCCGAGAAAGGTTTGTTTACACGTAAGCGACTTAACACAGCCGCCTGCTACAAGAACGCTGTTCAGTGCATTTCCTCCAAATCCATCGAACCAGTGAACCAATGTAGCATTTATTAATTGCAACTGCTGCGATAGTCTAAGGTTGCGTTCACGTGACACTTTTTTGCCCTAGAATCATGATTAGAATCATGATTCAAAACGCGTTTCTCACAATTCTGCAGAATCACGATTGCGTTCAGACGAAATTTAATAAACACGTGATTCAAAACGTAAACATGAAACTCGGAAAAAGGGTCGTTTGGAAACGCGTTTCTGCAGAATCACGTTCGAAAAAGGTCGCTTGAAGGCAACCGTGTTTTGAATCATGATTCTATGGCGTCATTTTGTCGGCCTATTTCCGGTGCTAGTCAAGCAGAAGTCTGGAATCGCGCGCGTAAAAACTGGATCAAACTGCGCACTGCGATGCGCACTAGATCGGCCTGAAACCAAGTAGAAACATGATTGAAGAGAATGTCGTCTGAACGCTGATTCTGTCGTTATCGTGATTCATGTTTGCGTTTTGAATCATGATTAGAATCATGATTCAAATCATGATTCTGGCGATCGCATGAACGCAACCTTAGGTTACCACGAAGAGGAAACACTGGCGTCGAACTGCACGCGGCGATTAGCAGCAGCGAGCAACCACCACTTCTCTGTGAATGCAGTTTTAGTTTTTGTTTAGGATCGTTACGGTCGTATTCAATGATATTTAAGAATGTGAAAGTTAGGGCGCCCCCATCTGAGCTCTGAGTTCCTCACACGTCGTGCAGCAGATCTTGCTGTAACCGGGCATGTTGCAGTACATCTCGAAGCGGTCCGTGTCGCAGATAATGCTCTCCATCTTCTGGCAAGAAGTCTCTGAGGAGATGAGAGTCAAAGGAAGAAGCTTGGATGAACCCTTTCATTGCCAGAAAGAATTTACCGGTTAATAGACTTTGGCCAATATGCATAACAGTGGTTTAACTTAGACCGCGTACTAAACGCAGACTAACTTTATTGGGCGCATCATGAATCATCTACTGCTGTCACAAAATCAATGATTTTCTAGACAGAATCACAGCAGTGGGTGATCTAATTTATTCTTTGCAATTATGTTGTGGACAAATTCAAGATACTTAAATGATTCCAACGATAAACTCAATTATACTGAATCAATAATGATGTTTCATATTGCTTTATTTCGCGTTCCACAAACTTAGTTTAGGTTTAGTACACTGTTTGCGTTAAACCTTTTTTTTTCAGAATACGGGCTCTTTTTGCGTGTATTATTGGGATAAAAATGTGGATATGGCAAAGAATGACGATGACAGAAATAAGTCGTAAACTGCAGAGAGAGAGAAACATAAAAAGTAAATGGAGAACAATATGAGCAGGAGGAGCACGTGGTTGGTGTGAATAAGAAAGATTATGATGTGGAGGAGGTCGAGGAGGATGTTGACGGTTGAGGAAAAAGAGACGACAACGGATATATCTAAAAATAACTGCAGTAAAGTTATGACTCGTCACCATGAAACCAAATGATGACACGAAACAGGCATGTCTGCGTCATTGCAACGATTTGCGAAATTGTCATATTTCCAAAAGATACCATAAAGAATGCGTTGATTTGTTTATGTACAGCGCCTCCCACAAAAAAAACCCAGGAAGCACAAATAAAAGTAGATTAACCCCCAATTATAAGTATTTTGGAACTGCTTCGTGGTAATGTGTATGTCTTATGTATAGACAGGTTGTTTGTATGTTTTTTTATTTCATCCTATTTTACCAGAGTAGCCCCGTCAGGGAGCTAAACACTGTTCGCCCCGGGGGACATGGGTAATGCATTTGAATGATATAAACAATAAAGAAACAAATCGCAAAGTTGGAGAGTATTCTTACGTGGGCATGGGTCCTTCTCGCACTTCTTGGTGCTCGGGGGCTCGAGACCACGACACTGGTAGTCGACGTCCAAGGCGCCTTCCGGGACTTGACACGTGACCTCGCGTGTCTTCACCCCTGGCCCACATGTCGCGGAGCACTGTGGGATTGAAGCGAGACAAGTCATCTCCATCAACGTTTATTCATGATGACTCCTCGGCTCAACCAAACATTAGAGGATAAATTCGAGGATAAGTGTCCATGATGACGCAGTTATCGTTTTTTTTTTCTCCCATTTTCTATCACATTATTTCAATCCCGTAGAATGCTTTCTCCCCCCCTTCACAATTGTCTTTTTGTTGTAATTCCACAACTGCGTGATTAATTTTCATGTAACATATTTATATCAATTCATGCATAGTAACGGGGAGCCTGTAACTACACAATCTTCGTTTTTTTAAGGCTCCCCCACATTTTCTAATAATGTTATTAATTTTTCAAATGTACAAGCAATCTTTATCGTTTAAAATTGCTACATGCATTGCACTTATCGTGAATATCTCTATTTATATTCCTTCATCTATACGTATGCAAACACCTAATTTTCATGTTCATGTATATTTCATGCAAATATGTGGAAAACAAATAATTAAAATTCATATTTCTGGAATACATTGTTCGAGGAAAATCTCAAAGAAACATTTACTTTTGATCTTACGTGGCTGTAATATGAAAACGCCATATGGCGAGTATCTATCACGCACTTTTGCCGCAGTCATTGTTAATGTAATAAGAAGAAAATGCATCAGCCGAAATCCACACTAAATACATTACACCTAGTTTTACAAGTACACTAAGTTACGGTATCCCATGCAGTAGGATAATACACGATATGTTGATATTTTGCTTTATACAATTTTACATTAAATCCTTAAACATTTTTTTTTTAAACATGAAATAAGCATCATATGCATAATTGATTACTTTGTCAATTAGCATGGAGATATTCATATTCAATTAGCATGGAGATATCATGCATATTCATGTGCTTACCTCCGACCACGCCCCCTTGGCCCAATTGCTTGCACACGGCTCCAAGCCACACGGCTCGGTGTCGTGTGCACGACTGGCCGCACTGCAGCTTTCAGGGTCTACAGGCGTCTGAACGTCATTGGCAATCTGAGGGAATCAAATCAAGATCAGCTCATCAAATAGATTTTAGGCTTTCTGGAATCATTTCAATGTGAAAGAAGATTGTAGGTATATACCAATTACCATGTAACCGTAGTAAAACGCGATCTAATTCAGTGTGCGTTTTCGGTAAAAAGTATGGTTTTATCATTAAACTTTGGGGTTGATTTCATGAGAAAATTATATAAAATTACAAAGGAAACCAGTTTTAACCTTGTGACCAGAGAATGGACCATATAATTTACAAATGTCAAGATGTGACACCAAAAATGAAAATAAAATCCAAACTTAGCTCTAAAACTGATGAGTGACCTTTTTGGAACGTGGGCATATAAGTCATAAAATTATTGTTCATTCCTTTCTTTTTTCGATATCCTTGTAAAAAATGTTTTGATATTATGCTGCAATTTAATTTCAGGGTGGACTTTCCATTTAGAGAAGAAGAAGAAGACCCTGTTCTAGCGTACCTGCAAGCACTGCACCTCTCTGGTCCGCACAGCACTGGCACCGCACGTACTGCTGCACTCACTCCACGCAGTCGTCTGCCACTCATACCTGCCTCATGATTGACAGGGACATGAATAGATGGAAAGATGGGTTCATTAATAAAAAAAATATATATATATATAGAGAGAGAGAGAGAGAGAGAGAGAGAGAGAGACAGAGAGAGACAGAGAGAGACAGAGAGAGACAGAGACAGACAGACAGACAGACAGACAGACAGAGAGAAAGAGAGAGAGGGGGGAGAGAGAGAGAGAGAGAGAGAGAGAGAGAGAGAGAGAGAATGGATAGAAGGATGGATATTCAGACGTAGAGAAGGATAGATGTATAATTATATAGATTTATAAGAGGCGGATGGACGGATGGATGGATAAACAGACCGATAGATGGATTGATAGATAAATATACCAGGAATCGGTAAAAAAAAAAAAAGATATACATTACTGATTTACGGTAAGCCAATAGAGTAAGTAAAAACGAGCAAATAAAACAAGGAAAACAAAATAGGGTACCAATATATGAAAGAAATTATTTACTACGAAGCGAGTAAGGAAAATGAGCCAGTGGGTCCACATTCATTTATAAAAAAAGGTATCTTTACAATGAATTCGATATCATTTCTTAATTTCAAGTTTAATAATGCATGGTTTTATTGATAACGTTATACAATCGTGATTATGGTAATGAAAAAGAAAAGTCCCCTGATTGGATGAGAGAACAACTATCATGATCACAAAACAAACAACTCGGCCCCTGATTGGTCAAGAAAACTCACTCACGTGAACACGGTAGGCTCAGTCGGGCACGGGTGCTCGTTGCAGCGGACTCTCTCTGCTTTGGGGTCATAGGCCCTGCGACCGCACAAGCGGTACTTCACCTTGCGGTCGTCCCGTAGCCGCGTGCACTGGTGACGATGGTAGGAGTATCCTGAGAGAGTTATGGGGGTGAAAGGTGTCGTGTGTTTGGTGATCGTAATTACTAGGACAGAATCCTGATTCAATAACCTTCGAGTGTAACTGAATTGGTCGACAACATGACAGAATGTTATCGTGTCTTGGTCCGTGAACTAGAAATAGCTTGCGTAGTTAAGTCGCTGCCCGGTAATTTTGTTATATCATGACAGAGAGTGTTAAACATACGTACGGAGACTAAGTCCACCGTTTCAAACGGATGGCAGGTCAAAATGCTTACATGTTTTACAAACGAAAAACTAATAGAAACATGCAGTCCTTACTATAACTGCAGGGTGCATGCCTAAACATTTCTTTGTAAAATTGAAATTACCCCAGAAAGCCCTTTCACTATAAGTCCTCATTATTGTTTAAATAACCACTTACACCAATGTCTTATCACCGACCTACTACACGCTTTCATATCTATACATATCTCAGTACCGTGTTAGTAAATGTGGTAATAGTAATGTAATTGACTAAGTGACTGACTGACTAACGACCTGATTATTTTATTGTCATGAACTCATTGATTCTTCAAGAAAAAGACGAATACTAATAAAAAATAACTAAAAAAAAAAAAACACCTGCGTGAGTGATTAGTAATTATCTTCACCTCCGTCACAATCTGCTGTACACTCCGTCCATCCGAGATCTTCCCATATATACCCCGCCTCGACCACGGGCTCGTCTGGGGACACCGTCACTTCATCGACGGGCGCCTCCTCGGCTGCCAGCTGGTTGTCATCGACCACACCGGCGTCTGGTAGTTCGTCGCCGTAGTCTTCGTACAACTCCACCTTGTAGTTCATCGGCCGGTCGTCTTTTGCCCCAAACACCTGATAGGGATGACGGTTAATAAATGTGCAGTCCAGCAAATACAGGGTGTTCCATTTGCAATAGTCATGAAACTTGGCGAGAATCCTTGTCAGAGCGCGATGCGGGCATTGCTCCCATTAAACGCATGTAACGTGGACTGGACCGCTGCGGACCATAGCGCACAGCGGTCTCCATACTTGGCTGCTTGGCTAAAGCCTGCTTCGATGAAGGCGGTCGGATGAGGATCGCTTCTTACCTTGTCTAACTAACTTACTAACTAACTAACTAACTAACTAACTAACTAAATAAATAAATAAATAAACAAATAACTAAATAACTAAATAACTAAACTAAATAACTAACTATACCTTACTAACTAACAAACAAACTAACTAACTAAATAAATAAATAACTAAATTAAAGAACTAACTACCTTACTAACTAACTTGCTAACTAACTAACTATAAAATAACTTGATAGTTACCATGAGGAATAAGACGAAGGGAATAGGCCCTTTGGCTGTCAGTGTCTCGTTTTCCCCATCTGTAGTGTAGACAAACCTCACACCTGACTCGATGAAGGCATGAGAAGGTGATTGTTTCTTCCCGCGGTTCAGAATGTACTTCCCGTTTTCTTCAATCTTCAGAGCTGCAAATGGAGAGGACGAAAGGAGAAGATAATTTAAAGAAAGAAAGAAAGCAGAAGCAGTTAGAAGACATATTAAAAGACAGAAATTACAATACACGTACAATACGAAAAAAAAAAGGGGGGAACGGAAGGAGAAAATGAGGTAAAAGAAGGAGACAGAACCAAAGGAAGAGGAAGGAAAGAGAAGTACAATTAGGAAGATGGGAATAATAAAGAAAGCCGTGGTAGGGGACGAAGAGGAAAACAAAAAGGAAATAAAGATGGAAATGGAAAGGGGCATATGATAAATAAGTAGAAGAAGGAGGAGCGTTGGAGGGGGAAACCCATTAGGTACAGTACAACAGTAAGATGACGGAGTGGGAGAACATTTCCTACAAAGTATGAAATCACTAACCCTCAGTACTGCAATAGAACAGTTTCTTCTTCCAATTAACTCATTCAATGATAGGATAAACCCTACATGGCTCTTCTATGGCAGTATACAGTCGCATAGGTGTATCAAAACAGTGAAGTATGTTTACTTACCCAAGAAGTGAGACGATAAGACGGACTTGGTAACTTTCAAGTTCCACATTCCGGGCGTCAGTGTCATGATTTTCTTGTATTCTGTAAAATGATTTACAACATATTTATACATCTTCAAAATAATAAGCCTTTAAAATCAATTTACAATGCAATAAGAAAAATAGTGTGATCATTTTTGTTATTAGTAGTCGGGAAATCAACATGTTTGCTTACTTATTCTCGATACTTCACTCGTTCGATATTAAGCAATTATAACATCCTTCCCCACAAAATGATCAAAATTACATTTGTGTGAATGACTAAATTAATCTTTCAAATTGCAGAAGCAGGATGTTAAACGTTTTTGCAAAAATAGGATTTGTTCATTCAGCTTCATTTTACATAATCCAAACTTAAACTGTTTCTGCATACCAACAGTCGGTTAAAAAGAAACAAATGAAGACATTGCAGAAAGTTAATGAAAGAAGAGAAATTGAAAAGAAAAAAAGACTAGTAAGACAATGGAATAAAGGCGGAAAGATAGATACAAAGGAAGGAAGACGGAAAAAGGGAAGAAGAGGAAATAGGGAAAATACAAAGGCAGACAGGAAGAAAGAAAGGACAATTTCGAAAAAGGTAAGAAATTACGAAAACAGAGATAGTAAAAAGGATTGGAATGAAAGAAAAAGGCAAAGAAGAAAAAGAAAAGTAAATGTATTCATTCATTTATTTCGTGTTTTCATTAACATGGTTAGCCTCGTCATAACATAACACAACATAACATGAGCACACTCACAAACATACCACACCCAAACATAAACACAACATAAACATAAACATTAAGACAAACATATGAATCTGAAAAACCGTTATACTAACTTTTCTGCGTTGGGGCTGCATCGATGGCATCGGTAATAATCTCGAGGCAAGTCGCATTCCGTCCGTCACATACTCCACAGTTATCCCAGAACCTGGTCGAACCTAGCTCCAGGTCACACCCAACACTCTGATGAAATAATAAGCTTATATTACTTATACAAGATACAAGATCAGTCCCAAATTGTGGATATCTGCTTTCCACCAGCACAATAACATAACAATGCAATACATATATAGCAATACTATAGACACATATAAAGAATGTGTTGGAAACATATCTAAACAGGGTTGTAATTCATCTGTGTAATTGTAGATTATGTACTATATGAGACATAATAATTAAAGACTTATGTTCACAGGTTGATTACAAATTAACAATACATTACTTACTATTCTCAGCACATTTTGTTTTCTTTTCTATATGTTTTTTTTTGCGACTCGCACACAAGTTTTCCTTCACCACCCTTTGCTATCTCAATTAAATTTTATATTTGGAAACCTACAGGTGGTATTTTCAAAGTACAATGCTTTTTTAAACGAATTTTTCGTGTATGGCGTTGTCAAGACAGTTATGAGTCCTACTTCTTTGACATCGTTTTGTTAAATCAATCGTATGAAGAAAATCAATGTTCGTCAATATATCTGAATAATTGATAGAGTCAAATTCAATCAAATAATTGCAATAAAACTATTTGATAATTTTGAATAATAATCGATGATTTTAAGTGCTGTACCTGAACACGGCCGTTGATACAGATGAGCTCTGGGTAATCATATGAGGCGGGGGTGCCATCGATGACGTAATCATTGAAGAGAGTCACTTCGCCCGTCTCCTCGCTCATACACGACAGCTGGCACGCCTCGAGCGCTGTTCAGGGAGGGGTGAGGGGGAAGAAAACACATATCTTGTCAGGCATTACATCGTATCTTACCGAAATGTCAAAGTGTACAAGGAGGCTAGTTCATTTTAAGACAGGAAGACGAGGGGGAAAGAAAACCGGATTTTCGAGTTGACGAGATCAATTGAAAATTTATCGTCCTTTTTGGTTTCTTGTCCAAATCAATCGACTTGACGAGTTTAAATATCTCCTCCTCCCCCTGCCATCTTGTCCGAAAGAAGACAAGACGTATTCTTGTATATCCCATCTTCTTAATCAAATCAACTCAACTTGGCGACATTGTTTAGATGTAGTTAAACCTCACGACGATATGTACTAGTATTTCCCGCCTCCTTGCAGTTTTTCCGAATCAAGTCACCCTGACGAGACCTTGTACCTCATCGATTTATGGAATTATACTGTACACAACATATGGGAGAAAACCTCGCATGTGACGTCACAAAATTGAAAATTCAAAGATCATAACTTACGACAGATTTGCGCCAAACCTTCACTAATGTGTTTCCTTAATGTTTCTGTTTTTATTCAAACCAACTTATCTTCAGGGTGAACTATCCCTTTAGCAGAATTCATGAAAAAGGAGATTGTCTGACTTGTTTTTCATTCGTGCACAGGAAGGAACATAATATCCATGATATCCTATGCCTGAAATCTCTTTTTAACATTGTAATTACCCTACAAAACCCTTTCACTATTACAGAAGGAGACTGGTTACTTACGATCGGTTGATTGGTATGCGAGTAGCGGCATATCGAGTCGTTTTCCTTCTTGCTTGCATTGTTCGCCGTGCTTGTCGATTGGTCCGTCCGGACAAACCTACATACATCAATGAAGGCACGTTGGGAGAACAGATAAAGGATGAAGTCAACATGGATGAGTCAAAGTATGTTGAGCTATACAGCACTTTTATTTCTTTTGGATGTGAGCACGTTTGTGTTTATGTGCGCGCGCAAGTGCATATAGTATAGATAAATTTCCTGTCTAAATGCGAGACGATGTTATTGTTCACAAAAATGCCAGAAATAGCAGATATTAACCCAAATACATGTCCGGGAGGGTAGACTCATCTTTCGAATAACACAATCCTGGTCTATGACA
>OZ022593.1:19051682-19116682 GCA_963669155.1 Arbacia lixula | reverse complement strand
GATTGGATGCCGTCGTCCTTGGTGAGGGAACAGCTATGGGAGATGTGGCACATGTACCCTACCGGCGCGTAGCCTACGGGGAGACACAGAGAGACACGTGAATGGGATGACGATGACGATGGCGATGAGAACCACGACGGAGGTGATGTTGAGAATGACGATGAAGGTGGGGATCACGCTGAGGGGAATCATTGTGCAAATGGTAGAATGACAAGTGGTGGCGACCAATGCGATATTCATGATGAGCTTAATGATGACAAAGATAAATGACGAGGAGTACGATGACAACAAAACCGATACTCATGACGAAGACGATGACAGTGGGGTTCAAGCTGGAGTAGTGGTTGTCCAATGTTAATGAAGCCGAAGGTAGTGATAACGATTACGATAAGGGGGGGGGGGGGGTGATGACGATGATGACAACGACAACGACAATGATGACGATGACGGTAATATATGATGTCCGTAATAGCATTGGTCATGCTAACGAAGATATTAGAAAGAACGATAAAATGAAGATGAAATATAACACTGAAGGTAAATGGTAGAAGAACGAGAAAGGCGACGACACTTAGAATGACGACGAAGACGATGACGACGGAAATGATGATGCCGAGGAAAAGGACGTTAGCGAAGTAAAAACAAAGGGACAATAGCTCACATGCCATGGAGAAAAGAAAATGAGAGTATTAATACGAAGAACCCTCAGTCTTGTGCAAGTTAGAGAAACATGAATACTTGTAATACATATTGATATATTTGATATATTGACATATTGAGAAGGAAAACAGAAATACAACATTATGTATATGCGCTCTCCAATAGTTTATCAAATGTGCAAGCAGTTATATTGAAGAAGAATGGTATAATGTAAGAAATTAAGTTTGATGAATATGGAAATTATGCGACTGTAATACCATTGTCGCAATAGTCACAGTCAAAATGATGATTTCAATCTTCATGACGGGACACAATTGTTCTGTTTTATGTCGTTTTATTCGTTCATGAACACATGCAAAATTCCACGAATATATCAACAATTCTTACGATACCCCCCCCCCCCCCCCCAAAAGAACGGTAAACCGAAATGAGACATAGAACACCTCATGTTTGGCACCGGTTTTACACAGGTGTTGCTACGTCGGTCAAACGTCAGGCAAGCTATTGGTTGTCACATGGCACTTTTGTGAGTTTATTGTTATGAACTATTTCTTTGTCAAATAAAATGCTTCCATATGGAATTCGTGTGCATTATCGGTGTTAAGACAAGGTTAGATTTGGTCACGTGAGTGAGCCGGTGTATTGCACAACCGATCTAATGACTACCATATACCTGCCGGGCCGAACACCGTTCTAGTGATGAAGGCGGAGTGATCGAAGTAGTCGTGGGACCCGTCGTCGAAAATCATCCGTCTCTGCGCGCGGGCGAATCGGCACGTGTTGGACAGACTGCTCATGGAATCGTTGGTGACGACCAGCTGCGATGACTGTGATTGGTTAGATCAGTATTGGATCATTCCATTATTAAAAGGAGAGTTCACAGTAATTTTAATTTGCTTTTAGAATATGCTGACAATGCAGAGAAGCAGATAAGGGAAACTAGCCAAGCCGGACAGGGGATAGAGAGCTATGTCAGGCAAAGCTTTCACTCCCTGACTTAGCAACACAGGTGTGTGCCTTAAGTACTGACAGTGTCAAACCAAAGAACAGAAAGCCCAGCTCAACAGCAACATCACAACCTCATACAGTCCAGGTTTAAAGACAGCCAGTCCATTTTTCAGATCACCACAAAACCATCGAAACATTGGCAAAACATATAGAGAAGTGTTAGCAAGCTCTATTCACAATTTGAAACTGATACGTAGTGTAAAATTCAAATAATGCACGTAAACAACGTCTGATTAATAGTCTTTACCTCAGGCTCTTAGCAGTTTGTGTTGAAATATCTGCTTCATTGATTAATCTGTTTATTAAATTATAAGACGCATTATGAAAAAAATTGTTTTATGGATGGGATCATCTCCAAAGTTTGGTAGTTACTCATAAAATTAGGATTTCTCACACGCATAATAACCACATAGATACTGTAACAAAGACTAATACTTTTTTCGTAGTACGAAAAAAGTCGGTTTGAAATTTAACGACTGTAATTTTTTACATACACAGAAAGCTTCAACATGCTATATTCTTAGAAATGGTCTTGAATCACACTTTCTTCAATTTACGATCGTGATAGACGATTTCAAATTTTAAGCTTGCAAAAGGGACGGACAATCTTTAAAACTATCATAACTTCTCTTGTTCCTGTCTGATTTTCCGAATATTTAGCCAATCTGTTTCTTTCAATTGTCTTCTTTTATTGATAAGAACCTCGTAGCGGGGTGACCTACTCTTTAATCAATTCTTAAAAATAATCCTTGATTAATGATAAAAGAAGGGAAAGATGGCTGGAGAGAGTGACTGAAATATACATAGTGAGAACAAAGGGGGAGAGAGGAAAGGAGAGACAGCCGGAGAGAGAGAGAGAGAGATAGAGAGAGAGAGAGAGAGAGAGAGAGAGAGAGAGATAGAGAGAGGAAGAGAGAGAGAGAGAGAAAGAGAGAGAGAGTGAGATGAATAGCAATATTACATGATTAAATGAAATATGACAGGGGAAGCGATATATCAAAACAGAGACAAGAGAGAGAGAGAGAGAGAGAGAGAGAGAGAGAGTGAGAGAGAGTGAGATGAATAGCAATATTAGATGATTAAATGAAATATGACAGGGGAAGCGATATATCAAAACAGAGACAAGAGAGAGAGAGAGAGAGAGAGAGAGAGAGAGAGAGAGAGAGAGAGAAAGAAAGAGAGAGAGAGGGAGAGGAGGAGAGGGGGAGAGGGGGACAGAGAGGGACAGAGAGAGAGAGAGAGAGGGGAGGGGTAGAAAGAGAGAGAGGGGGGGGGGGAGAGAGAGAGAGAGAGAGAGAGAGAGAGGGTGTGTGTGTGTGGGGGGGGGGGGGGGTGGAATAAAAACGAAAAGAGAAGGGGTCACGAACAACAGGATATGTGATTTGACGCAGATTATTAATAATTACATGTCAATTAGAAACAGCGGAACTTGACCCAATTATTTCCCGTTTCGACATTCGAATGTCAGACAATGTCGTTCAAATGTGACGTGAATTTTGCAGTTTTAGTCTCACCATCTCCTCGTCGAGTAGATTTGCCCTGGTTACGACGAACTCGATCTTGGCATCCAGAGACGGGTGGGTGTACACGGTGTTGACCTTGAGAAGTCAAAAAGGCGGAAATTGTCATTAAACCTATAATATCAATATGTTTACTTTCTGCGTTGCTTAGTGATTGCGGCCCTGTTTGCTTGGCAAGGGGGGAGAACGCGTCGGCGGAAAAGAAGCGATTCCTTTCCTCTTGTCATCTTTGTCTATGAATGAAGACATTTTCAGCTCATTCTTCCGTGTCTGTTTCACGGAAAACTTGTAATTCTTGAGCTCAACATAATACGATATCAGCCTAAACTTTTCAACTTTGAGAAATATCATTTTCTTTCACGTAATGTATATTTGTTACTATTTTTCACATAAAAAGTCATAATCAATGTGTCCTTTATCCTCTTTTCTCTTTTTCCTCATCTCTTTTCATAGTTTACTCCTCCTTCTCTTGACCCTCCTTCTAAGCCATTTTCTTCTCTTCCTTCTTGATTTTCGTCAATCTTATATCTCACATCACCTCCCTCTGTTCAACTCCTCCTTCTCTCTCCCATTCCTCTCAAATAAAGAATAAAGATAGATTCTTACGATGTTCATCAAGGTCAACAGGTATAAGGCAATGTTGTCTGTCCCGTGGAAGCTGTGGACGCCGAAGTCAAAGGTTACCATGGTTTCCACGTAATACTGCCTCTCATTGGTTGCCATTCTGCGCGTTCGTCTGCGGCTCGGCGCACTCGCCAGTCTCGCTGCGCGTTGACGGTGACGCGCACCCAAGCGCACGACGTCATGATGGAGATCTATTCTTCCCGGTGAGTGGTGGTATTCTTCGTTGGTCGTATCAATATCTCTGCGACGGTACATGATGTGGACGAAGCCATCGGTGTAATTGTAAGTAGAGGATTGTGGGTCGGCTGTCTCTAAGGGCTCAATGAAGTACTCCTCCTCGTCCGCTTTGATCCAGCCACTCTGTGAGAAAGCAGCCGAGCACAAGAAAGTAATTCAATGACTAGAAAAGGTTGCGAACCAACCGCCCGCCAACTAACTGATTAACTAACTAAACTGAACCATAAATTATTTACGTTAATTAACTCACTCACTAGCCTACAAACTAAATAACTAGGTACATTGCTATCGCAATAACTACCTAAATAAACCAAATAAACTACTTGAAGGAGTGCCTAAGTAACTGACTTACTCAACCAGTTAAGTAACTAGGTCATATCTAAGTAGCTACTCTGGTGAGAAAGCAGCCGAATTAAAAAAATATTAGTTAGAGTAACCGGAAAATCACACAACATCTAATCGAAAAGTATCTCCCCAAATATAGAACGCTTTCTGACTAATTAACTAGCAAGAAAAATAAAACGTCAATTTTGTAATTAAGTAACTTACCAAATAAGTTATTCAGTTGAATAATGAGCTGGTAAATTAGATACTTATTAATAAAGTAAATATCAAAATAAATGTTAACTAACTTACTGATTAAAAACCTACAAACTATACGTGACTGACTTACTGGCTAACTATAACTAAAGGAATCGAACAACTGAAGTGACCATGATAGAAGGAGGAGGAGGGGTGTTGGTGTTGGTGGGGATGGGTGGGGGGGGGGGGGGAGGGGGTAAAGAAGAAGCAGGAGCAGGAAGACACGGAGGGGTTGAGAATAATGATGTATAAGAGAAAAATATATTTCTACTGACCACTCCATGACAATTGCTGACTGCCACCGCAGATGAGTTGGCTCCGATCACAGTACCGCGATAGAAACAGTTCATCTTCGGCCTCTCGGTTATTATCGATCCGTCTGACATGTATCGGTTCACTGCAAAAGAGAGCAGAGATTAATTCCAAATGACGATCGAAAACCCTACATTCAAACATTTTATAAGGTGCCCCTTAGAATATGCCATTTTCGTGATGTATTAACAACTTTCTACCTAGATGCGTAGTAACACGTTTAATGACAAGCACCTGTGTATATTGATTCAGTTTCAACTCTGAATATATTAGTTGTTGCTACTCGGGCAAACCTCTGACGAACTTTGGGGTAACCATTATTAATATACTGTTCGTAATACATGCATAAAATATGTATTCATAACAAAAATGGTTTATTTAAGCAATACAGTGCTTTTCAAAAAAAAATGCCATGTAACTATTGTAGTGCGATCGATTGCTTCCTCTTTGGAACTAGGTGGTCTGTCGCAATGGGCAGATCACCTCTCAATTTCGTCCGAATTTTCTTTATATGTATCTTTATTATTTTTCTTTATTCTTTCACCCCCACTATTTTTTTTAATATACAGTTATATTGTTGTCAGATCCTTTATTCCATATGAAATTATAAATAATGAAGTATTTCAATAAATTCGATTTCTTAACGTCCAACATTAATGTTCTACCTTTAAAGGAAGGTGCCACCATATCGCCAGCCCGAGTAACGTTGATGGTTATTCTCGCTCCGAAAACATGCATGGAATAATGCAATACCGTCTGCTCATCGGCTTCCGATTCGAGATCTTGGGCTGTCTCCCGGCGCATTCGGCCACCCTCGGCTCTCTTTCGGCTGCTCTCGGCGGCCCTTCGGACGCGGTGGAAGTCAAATCGGTCATTTTCGTACTCTGTCGAGAGATCGTGCGTCATGAAATCTCCATTCGGCGTCGATCGGTAAGGTCTGACGAGATGGTAGTCCCGTAACGTTGATATGAGATGTTCTGGATGGGAAATATCAAGCATACACAGAATGCACACAATGTTGAATCTAATCGCAAGTATATTGGACTAGCCTTGTATGATCCAATGATCCAATGTATGATCACATGGAATGTGGCAGGAGCAATTACTCGTATGACTACCAACAAGCAATTACAACAACAACATCAAGAAATATGACTTTTCCACTAGGGCCCTCTCGTATTACTTCCACTACTACACTTACATATTACTTCTAGTGTTAGTATTATTACCACTTCTACACTTACTTCCTATATTGCTTCTAGTCTTAGTATTATTACCACTACTGCAATCACTTACTATATCACTTTTAGTATTAGCATTACTGCTACTACTGCGGCTACTACTATTACAAAAGCTACTTTTATTTGTAATATTACTACCACTATTACTGCTACGACGACGACAACTACTATCACTACTTCGACTACTATTACTACTATACTCCTAATGTTCTATTTCTACTCTTGTTCTTTCTCCTACAACTTCTACAAATAATGAGAATATTATTATTAGTTATATTAGTATTGCTGCTTCTACTAACTTACAAACTCACTGGTCCATTACCACAAGGCAACCCAAATAATTCTCATTCAGACTTCACATCCCATTACAATGAATTCTCCTTCTTTAAGAATCCTCCGTTTTTCCTTACCATGTTTCTTGCTCAACGTGCCAAGTGATTCTTCAGCCTGAACGAAAATAAAGGAAACAAAAATTACACTTTAATCACATTGCATTTTTGTCTGAAAACGATCTTTAAAAGAGAAAGGCGGTGAAGTCAATGGGTGAAATCAAATTTAGGTTACAACAATACCTATAAGTGAAATGTGAACACAAAAATAACAGAAGTTTGCATACAAAAATGAAGCGCCATTATGAGTGAGTAGATACGAAATATTATGATCGATAAAAACAACCATATATAGCTACGAGAATATTTTTTAATTAACAACAAAACAGTGTAAATGTAAACAGAAATAAAAAACAAAATACGCAATAAATGTCAACAAGAACCAATTATAATGTTTGATGTATAAAAACTAATATGTATTCTATTTTTGAATTGCAATATAATTTGTTTTCACAAACGTTTGGAACACTTTTGTTTTCCATTTTCAATTAGTGGAAATAGAACAGATTTGGCTAGCACAAACGTCCTTACTGTACGTACACACATATACAGGGACAAAGGTCACAACATCCACACATTTACATGCAGACATGCAACACAAAATTAGGAATATTGGGTGATTCTTGTAATTTACAGCTATTAAATCTTTGGTACTTTCCGGTATAACTGTAATTCTTATGCGAGCGAAAGACACTGATCTGTACATCATCCGTTTGTTTACTAACGGTATTATCTAATATAACCCATAGGAAGAAGACATATAGACGCTTCACTGATTAAAGCCATCTATACACTGAGTTTGGCCAAATCGGTTTCAACAATATTGTGCATATTCCTTTGTACACAACATACGTATGGGAGAGAACCTCGCATGTGACGTCACAACATCAAAACTTTAAAGATCATAACTTTCGTAGCCTTTGACGGATTTTCGTCAAACCTTCGCTAATATGTTTCTTCCACGTGTCTGCTTTTATTGAAACAAAAATTATTTCAGGGTGAACTACCCTTTAAACGTCGGTTGCTAACTTCAATTCCTCAAGTCGCCTATAGGTGGGCTAGGTTCTTAGCCGCAGCCTTGGCATTGGCAGGTCGCATCTGCTTTCTTCGTCCCGATAACCACGATCACTAAAGACATAATTCGTTTCATGATGCCGCAAGTATTCAAGGGACGTTACTTGACATCCTTAAACATGTAGGTCGCGTTTGTTCAAGCTCGCTTCGTAAACCCTCATTGGTTCGTTCGTCACGTAATTCCCTACGGGTGGTCCATCTGGCAATGACTTTGTCAACTCCTTCTTCCCTCATGGGATTGTATTTATGACGGTGCGTTCCCACTATCACGATTGGCGCCACGATTCAAACCGTGGTCTTAATCATGAAGTAATCGTGGTGGCCCTATCAGATATTATCAGATCTTGAGGTCAGTCACGGCAGTCGCGTTGATCGTAGGAAAGTTTTGGATGGTTAAAAACAATTCTTTATCCTGATCACTCTCGACCCTTATCGTGATAGTACAACGCTACTACAACCGTATGCTGTCGCAACAGAACGCAATGTCCCAATTCGGGGACCCCGATCGTGATGACCGTGTTACATCGACACCTAATCGTGGACTCAATCGGGGACAATCATATATCGGAACGTATAAATTATGATCGTATCTGAACGGGAGACCAGATCGTGTCACCTGAAATCGACCAACCGTGACCATATCGCAACCAAGCGCATCAAATCGTACCAGAACGAGTCGACTCGCATCACCTCGTATCCAAACCTGACATTTCAGAGAAGTTCCACGATCAGCCACGAAATGCCAATCGTGGCTTTCGTAACGGATCGCACGACAGTGGAAACCTAGCATTAGAAGATTCGTTCACACTGAGGCAGTACGCTACTGCCGGTCAATGCCTGTGGGTTCCTTCACTATTTCCACCACCGCTGCAAACTTGATTTATTCATTTATTTCGTCTCCTGTAACGAAGCCCCGTCAGTAAGCTAAGCTAAGCTGTTCTCCCTGATGGGCATGGGTACCATGAACAACAAACATGACATAACATATCATAACATAACATAACATAACATAACATAACATGACATCACAAAACAAGACATCACATCACATCACACAAAATAACAAAACAATGGTAAATGTAAACACATCATAAACATACACATGAATATAAACATAAAAATAACCTAGACAATCAAATAACATTTGACATTAAACATGTAAAACCAAGAACATCATTTGAATGTTTTGACGGCCTGTCGCTTTTGCTGGGAAGACACGTACATGTATATATATGTACTTTATGACCGGCCGAATCTGTACATCGATATGTCAAGCTTCACGTTTTCCCGTATGGACAGTTATCTAGGAGACAGAGGGGTGGGGGGGGGGGGGTGCTAATGGTTTCGCTTATGCTACATCATTATGCTTCATTTGGAGGGAGGAGGGCACCTAGTCTGCGCGGAAACCAGGGGCGTCGATTCGGTCTGGGAATTTCTTAAAGGGAATTGTGAATGTTAAAGCCTATTTCGAAATCTACAAACAAAACAAATCAACAACAAACACCAAAGCATTGTCGTTCATCTAAAGGGATAGTTCCCCTGAAATTGACTTTGTATCGATAAAAGCAGACACATGTGAAGGTTAGATGAAAATCCGCCAAAGAATAAGCAAGTTATGATGTTTTAAAGTTTTTATCTTTGTGACGTCACGTGCGAGGTGCTTTTCCACATGTTGTACACTTTTTTTCTCGAAAACTTGTATTTTCTTAAATAAAAATATGCAACCTTTTACTTGTGCATTTGATACGTCAGTAGAAATATGTTTTTACACACATACCTGTATGAAAAAAAAATCCGTTGTCAAAAACAGAAAAAGAGCAATTCATGTTACCTGGGTAATTATACTTTACACAACATATCAGAGGACACCTCGCAAGTGACGTCACAAAGTTATAATTTCAAAAGATCAGAACTCAGTTTATTATCCTTTGGCGGATTGTCGCTAAACCTTTACTTTTATGTTTCTTTTATGGTTCTGCTTTAATTGAAACCAACTTATCTTCAGGGTCAAATATCCCTTTAAATCGATCAACCTAGAGACCAAGTGATCATGCAAAGTATATGAATAAGCATGAGGACAAATCGAGAGAAACAATGGAACCATAGATTCAGGAAATTCGCTCAACACATGTTTTAAACATCAAGTAAAGTTCTTTGCATGAGGATTCAACGAAAAATATCTGCAATGTTCACTCATCTTTTTTTCTGCTTTTAAACCCCCCAAAACACATTCGTTCACCCCTTTAAAATACTATTCACTCCCACACCAATTAACAGTGAATTTCACAGCTGTTCTTTGTATTTGACAGTAGTCAGTAATGCTAATGTTGTTAGCATTATACGTCTTGATTTGTGAGTTTATTTCAGTCATTGTGTCAAGGCATCACCAGGTCAATGCCATAATCTCCATGACGATGTGTTCTTGCAAGACATCAATGGATATATCCACCACTCCCTGCAGCGAGTTGGTAGATTTAAGAGACAGTTATATATTCTACAACCGTCGCGAAACTGACATCCAACCCTTAAAAACAGGGTGTCCCATTTGCAAAAGTCATGAAACTCGGGAGGAATCAGCAGTATACCCTAACAATAACGTGTATGAAATCTCACAGTCAAAGCTTTACGACCTTTTTCAGGAGAAGTGAAAAACTCTCCTTGTTTACATTTGAAACGTATCTACTATCAGTCAGAGCCGTTCTCCGATAACGGAGAATGAACACGTTCTCCGAAAACGGAGAATATGTCGCATTCATCGATCCTCCGTCGGCTCACCTACTTTCGCCTACGCGTGCAAAGTGAATGGCAAACCGCGACCGTTATCCAAGTAAATGATTTTAAAAATTCATATTAAAAATGCCACCGGTTAGATCATCGTGTAAAGAAATTATGTTAACTAAACAGTATTAAGGTTTCATCACGAAAAATTAAAAGATGATCTATCCAGTGGAACTTTTGTTATTGGCAAAATGAATCCGCACCCGAGCATTCAATTTTCAAATTGTGATGCAGATAGCCTAATTTAATACGTCGGGATCATTATTCGTCAAACACATACAATACACATACATACATTTACCGTAGCGGTTAATGCATGGATGCGCTATTTTGTATTTGAGGCTTGCTGCAAGCATTTCAGACGTGTTGTGATAGGAATTTCGGCTTCAAACTCGCAGCGCGCACACATAGTTTTCAATTTCGAATAGGACAGGCAGCCTGGAAGGAGAATACGATCTAACGGCTCAGCGGGAGCAGTTCGCATCGAATTATTCGCGCGTCACCGAGCGTTCTCCGAATATGGCTAATAATGGACACATGATGGATTCGCCGTTTCGGGCGAAAGGACTTGACTGACTATAGTCTTTATTCATATAAACTGATACTGCGCGGATCTCGCCTTGCACGCACTGTTTGCATTTCCTCGGACAGTTGTAGAGGAGAACCATGATGTTTGCTATTTGCCCTCTCGGTATCTAGGCTACAGGAACCGCAGGGTTTTTGACGACCCGTCCAAAACCTACTCGAAATCTTAAGATCAACACAATTCGGCTCAAATTTAGCTTCCACTTCTAATATTGCGAGGGAAGTTCTTGAATATTATTTTCTTGCATTTTCCATGTTTTTCTTTATTTTTATACGTTTTTACAAAATATATTTTCTGGCCCTGTTTTTAATCCATGAGTCGGTGATGGAGAGGGAGGTATTGTTGTTGTTGTTGAGAAATGATGATACCGATGTCGATGAGGAGAGCTTCGATGGAAGTGATGATAATGATGCCGATGGTCACAACCATGATAAAGTAACTCTAGTAAATATGCTAACGCAACATATTTTTTGCCTACGTTCGATGATCACAACCATGATAAAGCAACTCTAGCAAATATGCTAACGTAACATATTTGTTGCCTACGTTAAAGATAAACATCGTCTGATGCAACATTATGAGTACGTACATATTATGAGTACGTACATAAATGGACAAAGAGAAATATATAGGAGGAGAATGATAAGAAGGAGGAGAAGAAGAAGCAGATAATTGGGACTAATAATGGTAGATAGAGACAAAGTGATAAGAAGGAACAGAAGTAAACATCTCCTCCGAAATAAATGGTTGAAGGGTGGATTAAAATGGCCATTTTGACATGGTAGCTGAACACACAATGCATCAAGGTTTTCCCGAACAAAACACAGAAAGACAACTGTCGAAATATAGGTCACCGCATTCTTTCCTGGTTGACATACCATCAATTACCAGCGATTTCAGGGAAGAAGCTTTTCTTTCTTCCTGCCGAATTATTATCCAAGGATAAACGCAGGCATTGGTGGGGTTTGTCCTCCTTTTCACCCTGTTCCACACAATTTTCCACCTTTCGTTCATCTTTGTTGAAGCACGGTGTTTATTCCCTATATTTCAAACAGATTGTCACGTACCGACTTACGAGGGAGCGAAATAGCAAATGTTTTCTTTGAAAGGAGGATGTATGCTAACGTTGTACATGCACGTGTTTATATGATTAATAACAAACCGACGCCTGAAACATAATGCAAATGGGAATAGCTGCTCCGTATTTGTGTGTTCTTTTATTTTATTTCTTTGAATCGTGATCATCAAGGTCAATCAATGTTGAATCGTAATCGAGGTCATGATATCACACATAGATAGATAGACGCACTCTCATATCGCGTAGCAAGTATTGCTCCGATTCATTCCAATCCCACGATGTCACAAATGTCTCTTTGTGTCCGATAAATACACACATATATATGGAGCAGATCTAAAACATAGTTCTATGACGTATGCATACGTCGTGTTGTGATTCGAATTACTACACGACCTAAACGATTACGTCGTGTAGTAATTCGAATTGCTACACTACCTAGATAATTAAGGTCGTGTAGTAATTCGAATTACTACACGACCTATATGGAAGCAGGAGACCGTCATTAACCCGGATATAAGTCGTGTAGTAATTCCAATTACTACACTACCTAAATAATTAGGTAGTGTAGTCATTCCAATTACTACACTACCTAATTATTTAGGTAGTGTAGTAATTCCAATAACTACACGACGTAATTCCGAATTACTGCCCAACGATTTAATGTCGCGACGTTAAATGAATTAAGGTCGTGTAGTAATTCCAATTACTACACTACCTAAATAATTGCGTCGTGTAGTAACTCCAATTACTACACTACCTAAATAATTACGTAGTGTAGTAATTATTTACTACACGACGTAATTCCGAATTACTGCTCGACCGAATTACGTCGTGTCGTTAAATCAACCAATGAGAAGCTCGACCGAATTACGTCGTGTCGTTAAATCAACCAACGAGAAGCTAGACCGAATTACGTCGTGTCGTTAAATCAACCAATGAGAAGCTCGACCGAATTACGTCGTGTCGTTAAATCAACCAATGAGAAATTCGTATATCGCGCGCGAATATATACGTGCACGTGCATATCGCATATTCATCATGCATGCTGCGCTGCTAGCCGGCCTATGTATATGCTTCGGTTACCAGTGCAGTGCACGGTATATGCACGGCATCAATCCATGGCAAATTCGGGAATATCTCACGAGTCACGGCGGCCCGGGACGTTTGTTTTTATTTTCTGCCAGAACTATACACACACACGTGTGTGCGGCGCAGATTAACAACATGGACCGTACCGGCCGTGTACGATATACTAAACCTAATACAGTCTATCCTACGCTGGCCGTAAGAACAGTACAAGTTACATAAGAATATCATTTTTCGTTGCTGTTATTATTATTGTCTTCACTTAAGGAGGTGACATTCACTATTTTATGTATAAACATCAAATCATGTATTGGTATAAATACTTTAATATTCCTTACATCTGGTTATGTGGAAGTTATCTATTTGAAAGTACAAAATTGTGACACGTGAATGCTCATGAATATTCATGAGGTCTCACTGGTTTCTATTGGTTTCTACTGGTCTCCAATGCCAGTAGAATCACTGGTCTCTAATGGTTTCTTCTGATTTGACTTTGCTTTTTTCACACTCCTTTTCAAACCATTAGGTCTAACTGGTTTCTATTGGTTTCTACTGGTTTGACTTTGAATTTTTCACGCACCTTTCAAACCATTAGATCTCACTGGTTTCTATTGGTTTCTACCGGTCTCCAATACCAGAAGATTTCACTGGTCTCTAATGGTTTCTACTGGTTTCTACTGGTTTGATTTTGCAGTTCCTCTTCAGACCAGTAGACTCTACTGGTTTATGAAAAACCAGTAGAAACCAGTAGACGCTCTTTACTGGTTTCTACTGGTTTCTATGGGAATTTCGACCTGGGACGTTCATTAAATTTCTGCTGGAAATAACTTTAACAAACAACTAGTTGTTAGGATCAATAAAGTGGATAACCCCTTTTCTTATAAACCGGACGATTCGAACATTCCCTTGGGAATTCCACTTGTTGAATAATTTGACAATAATACAAGCACTTAGTAAGGAGTTCGTGCTAGATTTCAGAAATGCATTAATATTATTATCACGTCTTCGCCGTGAGCTTTACCGTTTTTAAGACGTTTAATATAGTTATAGCTGCATTTTGATATTATTCGGAGTAGGGTATAGATTTTAATCTAAGCAATGTGCCTATCCCCCCCCCCCCCAAATGTTTAATCTAATATCATAGTTCTGAATATCCACCTGCATATGGTCTCTCCTTTTCCAATCGTTTGAAATAGCTTTAAAGATATCATGGATTTTCAATAATCCCGTTGCTTTCAATACCTAAACTCCAAAAATAAATGGATAGTTTCATGTTTATACCATCAACTGTGTCATCTATTCGAACAATTCCCGTCTTTAATAGATCCTCAACATATCATTTTATTTCTCATACAATTTTTTTTGTATAACATACTTTATTAAACAATCAAATCATTAAAAGCATGTAAACATATATTCCTAGGATACTACCTGCCCGAGGGCAGGTAAGTACAAGGGCATTTAATACACATTCACAAATATGTTTATTATTTAAACACACACACACACACACACACACACACACACACACACACACACACACACACTACCACCACCACCACCACCACCACCACCATCACCACCACCACCACCACCACGGTCCATGTTGTTAATCTGCGCCGCACACACGTGCGTGTGTATAGTTCTGGCAGAAAATAAAAACAAACGTCCCGGGCCGCCGTGACTCGTGAGACATTCCCGAATTTGCCATGGATTGATGCCGTGCATATACCGTGCACTGCACCGGTAACCGAAGCATATACATAGGCCGGCTAGTAGCGCAGCATGCATGATGAATATGCGATATGCACGTGCACGTATATATTCGCGCGCGATATACGAATTTCTCATTGGTTGATTTAACGACACGACGTAATTCGGTCGAGCTTCTCATTGGTTGATTTAACGACACGACGTAATTCGGTCTAGCTTCTCATTGGTTGATTTAACGACACGACGTAATTCGGTCGAGCTTCTCATTGGTTGATTTAACGACACGACGTAATTCGGTCGAGCTTCTCATTGGTTGATTTAACGACACGACGTAATTCGGTCGAGCTTCTCATTGGTTGATTTAACGACACGACGTAATTCGGTCGAGCTTCTCATTGGTTGATTTAACGACACGACGTAATTCGGTCGAGCTTCTCATTGGTTGATTTAACGACACGACGTAATTCGGTCGAGCTTCTCATTGGTTGATTTAACGACACGACGTAATTCGGTCGAGCAGTAATTCGGAATTACGTCGTGTAGTAAATAATTACTACACTACGTAATTATTTAGGTAGTGTAGTAATTGGAGTTACTACACGACGCAATTATTTAGGTAGTGTAGTAATTGGAATTACTACACGACCTTAATTCATTTAACGTCGCGACATTAAATCGTTGGGCAGTAATTCGGAATTACGTCGTGTAGTTATTGGAATTACTACACTACCTAAATAATCAGGTAGTGTAGTAATTGGAATGGCTACACTACCTAATTATTTAGGTAGTGTAGTAATTGGAATTACTACACGACTTATATCCGGGTTAATGACGGTCTCCTGCTTCCATAGACCTAAATGATTACGTCGAGTAGTAATTTGAATCAAAACACGACCTAATTATTTGAAGTAGCGAAAGTAATTCTTACCGTAATGACTTAAAATCGTTGGGCAGTAATTCGAATTGCCAGATTACGTCATTATTTAGGTTTATGCGGCAATTCGAATTACTACACGACGTAATCGTTTACGTATATCTATTCCATATATATCTGCACTGGGAACACGTGCACAGTGTACGAGAGAGAAAGTGGTATGTGGTGTGTCAGTAGGGTCTGTTACACTTTCCCTCCTCCTCGCTAGCTTACTCGAAGATTGAAGATGTTCCACTTTTCATTTCTTTCTTGGAGAAGCTTAGATCGGAATCTGAAGCATGAGGTCGCATCTGTGCGAAGCCCATCAGAAACCAGTAGGGGCTTGGTTATGACCCGCTATGTTCAGGCAATTGCCCTCGTCAAGACCTATATCGTAAACGTCATAGTTATGACGATGTCTGGCCGTCTCGCTTCTTTTCGTGGTAACGTTCATCGTGGGGAAAGCCTGGGCGGGATGGGGGTAGGTGAGTGTGAAAGTAGATGCGGAGGAGGAGGAGGAGGAGGAGGAGGAGGAGGAGGAGGAGGAGGAAGAGGAGGAGGAGGAGGGGTAGGAGGGGGAGAAGGGGTAGGAGCTGAAGGAGGAGGTGAAGGAGGAGGAGGAGGAGGAAGAGAATGAGGAGAGAGAGAGGAGGAGAAGGAGGAGGAAAAGTAGGAGGATGTGAAGGAGGTGGAAGAGAACGAAGAAAATGGGGAGGATGGGGAAGGAAGATAAATTATATCTCAAACACAACATCAACATTTTTCGAAGCAATTCAAGTGTTGCCTTTATAATCCAAATTGTTTGTAATATCTCTCTGTGCGTACATCGACTGATGGCACCCTGAAATTTAAGGAGACAAACGAGCAAATAAAGAAATGTTGATGTCGCTTCACCATGGTTTTTACCACAGTGAAAGCAGCAAATTTATAAAAGGGCTTACACCGTAAGAGTCAAGTAAGTACGTGGAGCCAAGTTACGATAGCATCAATCGGAAGCGTCGACATCCGACATGTCTTCTCTTCATTAGCAAGCTTAACCTCAGACACGTGTTCCTCCTTAAAGCGAAACAGTATATCAATTTGTACTGGCAGTGCCAATCTCTTAGAAAGCGTATTGACCCGTTTCGTAAGCAGGTTACGAGTGTTAAGGTATTCGTACTTGATCGAAGGAAGAAGATGTCTTCATATGGAGCCGTAACTGCGGGATATGAAAGTGACACAACAAACTTCAAATGTTTGTTGACTTGATGGACAAGGCAAGGGATAATTCACTTCCTTGGACAGGTGTTGAATGATCTTGAAACGTGGACAAATCGCGATGACGATTGGGAATTATTTTTGAGGATTATATCAGGGTCATGACTCACGATCACATTAATTGATTGCAGTAACAGTTGTGAATAAGGAGGACGCTTAACATTTAAGAGGAATACAGAGAAGAAAGGAAAGAAAAAAGGAGAAGAAGAGGAAAAAGAAAAGAAGAGGAAAAGGAAGAAGGTGGAGGAGAAGAAGAAGAAGAAGAAGAAGAAGAAGAAGAAAGAAATGACGAAAAATAACAACAGATAAACAAATCAAAGTCAATCAAAAAGATATGATAAAGAGGCAAACAAGCATGAGAAATATGAGGATAGAAAGGAAACAGGTAACAAAGACTTGGTGAAGAAGAACAAGTAAGTGAGAAAGAAGAAGAAAAGGGACAAGGAAGCAGGAGAATAAATGGAAAAGAAGACGAAGATAATAATAAGCAAATAATCAGCGTTGGTGAGGGTGATGGGACGAACTATCACTTCCGAGGCGATCTGGACGTAGCTATCTTTCCGAAGCGCAGCTGAGGAAAGATAGCGTATACATTCAGATCGCCGAGGAAGTGATAGCTCGTCTCATTGCTTGAAACCAAAAGTTGATTATTTGCTTTATATTACACATCTGGGGCCGTATTCCATAAACAAGATAAGCATGCTTAAGTCAAAAAATCTAAGCAATTTGTCTTATCTTCAGTCTAAGACAAAATTCTTAGCCAAAATGCGTATTCCATAAAAATTTGGCTAAGAGTTTTGTCTTAGAATTCGGCTAAGATTTTTTGCTTAGCTAAGACAGATTTAGGATGTATGGCTAAGTAACTTTTCTTAAAATTGTGTACTTAGTATTCTATAAAGTACAAATGGCTAAGAATTTTGCCCTAACTTTAAGACAGCTGTGTGTTGTCTTAACTTTGGGGTTGAAGAGTGGTTGCGCGCAGTATGGCAGCTTTATCCACGCGCGCTTGCACCATGCATGACCGCGTATTTCTGCTCAATGCGCGTTAATTTCATTGTCAACGGTTGGATGCGCGTTTTCTTTTACGCATAGCCATTAGTAAGCAAGATGTAAGATTAACGGAAGAAAACTCTAGGCAAAATGTGTACATATTTGACAATTGCACATTTTCGTTCCAAATACCTCTATTTTCAACTTGCGTTCGTACTGGTGAAATGTCGGCACGGTATGTTTAACATCACTGATCTCATCTATGATGACTTTGCCCCTATGGCAAATCGGAACTATCCTATTGAGCCCACAGACAAGCATAGCTTTAACGGTAGACTCAATGCTGGTGCGATTTTTGCTTTTACACGTAAAATGCATTGACTTTTCACCGCGGAGGAGCTGTTCGTGGGAGAACGAGTGTGATGAAAGTTGCGTGACGTCACCAATTTTCTCATGACGTCAAAGAATTTTAAGATTTGGCTTAGCCAAATCGTCTAACCTAAGAAAAATTGCTTAAGTTTATGGAATACCGTTAGGACAAATTTCTTAGACAAGAAAAAGGCTAAGACAAATTGCTTAGACTTAAGCAAAAATTCTTAGATGTTTATGGAATACGGCCCCTGAAACCAACTATCTATACCAAAAATGACAATTTGACGTAAAAAGGTAATGTTTACTTATCTCCATAGCCCCGAGCCGCTGCCATAGGGAACACGCGTTAGGACGCGCATTAGGACGCGCATTAGGACGCGTACTAGGAGGCGTATTAGGACGCGCATTAGGACGCGAGTTAGGACGCGCGTAAGGACGCGTTAGATGTCAAGTGATAGTCCGAGTGTAACGCACTTTTATTTCGCGCGTACTCAAAATTTTAATCACGCATTAGGACTGTGAGGAGTGAAGAGATCAGCGAAACCAAAAAGTACTATCACCTAGAGTGTAACGAACTTTTATTCTCAGGTGATCTGATAGGAAAAACTACGCCTCATCACGTGATCAACTCTTGACCAATCATATAGCAACATTCTCAGTATGTGGAATATAAAACGAAATATCATGTATCATCTTCACTTCGTTCATCCTGTTGCCATGGCGGCACGTATCGGGACAGCTGCTAGAACTGACATGGATTGCATCGCAAAAGAATTCTCTCTGTTTATAGATTTAATAAGATGGCGTTCTGATCGTTGTTGATACCCTGGCTTTACTTGGAAGACGAGGAGGCATTCAGCATGTCATCTGAACTTTCACTATAACCATCTCAAAATTATAATCACGATAAAAAATGATGAAACGAAGAGGGAGCAATTGAGAACTATTTGAATGGTCATGGGGATATCACGCGTTCTTTCGGGTATAACCATATTTATTATCAGATAAAAGCATATTCGTCTTGGCAGACATATATGTTTTAAAATATCAACATCGTCAATATGACCCTTACCATTCTCATTGTCACTGTCATCACTGTCATCACTATCATCATCATTATCATGATCATCATCATCATTAACATCAATAAAATCATCCTCATTATCACCAACATCACCGCCACCATCATCATCATCAACATCAACATCATCATCATCATCATCATCATCATCATCATCCTCCTCCTCATCATCATTAAAACCATCCTCATTATCACTAACATCACCCTCCTCCTCCTCACATCGTCACTATCATGGATCATTCATCATTCACCAATGAACGGGTACTATGTAATCGAAATAAAAGCTATTGCATTATTTGCACATACTATGTTTCATAAATATGTACATTGTAATTATCAATATTTCATTGTTTATTTGCTGTTCAGCAATTATCAACCAACCAGCCTCTCGCTGTACAGATTTATGGGCTGGTATATAAGATTGGTGCATAATACCAAAGATGTATGACTATGTTATTGGCATTACTAGAATATAGTTGGCGACAGCAGTACATAAATGTCCTGATTTCCTGACTGTCGATTGTAATTCCCACTCAGAAAACGAGAGTCGTAACTCTCAGCTTTAGCCCAGACCAAAGTTGCCGTGATTTCCTGTCTGTCGATTGGTCGCGCTCTGAAAACAAGAGTGGCAATCTTTCGCTTTGGCCCAGACCAGGCTATAATCACGTGATCTTCATGTCTCATCAAATGTTATTTATTTCCGACCCTGTTCACCCCGATCTCGGGGAATATCCTTCCAGATCTAAACATGCATTGGAAGAAAGAAAAACACGGAACAGGCGAAGAGGAAATCCATAAAGATGGAGCGATTTAAACGTAGACATGGGCAGGAAAAAATACCCCAAGCAATATCGCAGAGAAAATGTATAAGTTAGGTTTGATTTCACTGTCCAGTTAAACCGTTATACATCGTTGGTGGGGGTGGGCGGGGAGGAGGTTGACATCGTTTGCCTAAGTGTCATATGTCATGTATGTTGATCTAGAACAAAACAATCAAGATACAAGATACAAGATATTTTATTCAGTCCAAAATCATGGAAATTTGCTTTCCACCAGCACAATAACACAACAGTATATAGCGATACTTGAGACACATATAAACAATAAACAATAAACAATGAGTTAGAAAAACATATCTAAACATGATTATAATTCGTCTGTGTAGGTGTAAATTATGTACTGTATGTGACATGATAATTAAAGACTGAGAAATCATTAACTGCGAAAATTGGGTTCATATTTTTCATTTCCTTCTCCTTCTATTCCTGGTGTAATGAGACATATTATATATACTTTGTTTCTTCGCCAATTTTGATATACTGTCAAAGAAGAAAGAAACAAATCAAAATAATTGAATTCAGTGCAAAAAATTAGAGATTTGCTTTTGACCAGCACAACTTTCGGGCACATATAAAAAAAAAAAAAAAAAAAAAAAAAATCAGTACATGTTTATTGTTTTAATAATGTAGAGGGTGTATCCCATGTTGCAGTCCGGTGACTGAATTCAGAGGGATGCTACTCGTACACTTATTATAGCACTGGTCTCTGGATACATTCCTTATGTGCACCATCTCCGCAGATTATACCTTTGCACGATAATATCATTCTCAATATCGTCCACCAGATATCCATTCGTAGTCCTGGATGGAGAGCAGCAAATTGGATAATGTATCTTACTGAAGGACACGAGTGACCCGGTGGGCTTTGAACTATAGATAGGACCTCGAGATATCTTCAATCACAGTTCACAACCATTATACCACGACACATAGAACAACTTGTGAACACGTCGTGAACAACTTAGAAGAAACACAAACCGCGAGA
Source organism: Arbacia lixula (assembly GCA_963669155.1). Taxonomy (NCBI): domain Eukaryota; kingdom Metazoa; phylum Echinodermata; class Echinoidea; order Arbacioida; family Arbaciidae; genus Arbacia; species Arbacia lixula. Next base: position 19,095,357 of record OZ022593.1, on the reverse strand, counting down.
AAGAACGATTGATAGATAGATATTAGACGGATCTGTCGGACATGTCTACCTGATGACGAACATGGTGATAGCAAGGACATGCATGCCCTGGTGGGCTTGAACCTGAGACCTTGAGATCTTCAATCGCAGACCACAACCCACAACCACTTTACCACGACACCTCCCTACGTCATGGATGATATGGAAGAAACACAAACCGTGAGAAAGACAAGTAATAAACATATTAGACGGATATGTCGGACATTTACATTTGATGACGAATATGGTCACAGCACGGAGGTGACAGTACTCAGAAGTATGCGTCATAATGAGCAGGGGGTCCTTACCAGCGCTGAGCCCGGGAGCTCGGCCCCGCGGGGCCGGGCCACCGGAGCAAGGTCAGACGCGCTCAGCCAGGTTGTAGTCAACACGGTAGAAGTCGAATTGAATGTCTTCACTTATCGGTTAGTTACATGTGCAATGTCTATTATGTTACAATCTTTCGGAATGAACAAGCAGAGCTAGATAACACGAGACTCTACTAGAATGCATACGAATCTTTAATATCATATACCAGCACATTTTACATTTTACAGTGTAGTCATTGATGTCGTCAAAAATTTAAAGACTAAAGACTTTAGTTGGGAAGATGTTGCATATACTACCACGGTAATTTTAGTCAAAGAAAATATGTATGCGTAGTGCATAAATGTATAATCCTGAAACTCAAATCATGAATATGAGCTCCATGTAGTTCTGTCACATTTCCATCAAATCAGCAACACCTCCTATTTGTTCCAAAGAAATTGCTAATTGCGATGTGTATTTGGAAAACGAACGACCCGGAGACAGCTTTTGGAAAATGTTAATTCACAAAATGTTTTCTTAAAAGAAATTAATACTGCAAAATGGAACCGAGATTATAATGCGCGTACCGCTAATATGTACCATGAAAGTGTTACCATGGTTATGGTATAGAAATGGGGTGATAGGTGTAGCCGTATATACTTCCCTGGTTGCATCCATTTGAGTCTATCGTCCAGATGTGTCGCATCAATGATTGATATCATCTGCTCTGGAAGTATTGGGCCAGGGTTAACACAAGGATAGATTGGTATTGTGACAGACCTTTCGATCTAATTGATGGACGCCTCTGCTCTGGAAACAACCACCCGTCCGGTTTATCCCATCCAGCAAACCCGATGTTGTGTTCAACCTATGGTTGCTGCCTAAACTGCATTTCTAATGATGTTTTAAATGTCTCCTTATCTTTTCTTTCTCTCTAGTAGTGCGTCTTCCGGTTCTCCATATGTCCCTGAATTTTCTATAATTCATTCTCCTGCTTCATTGTCCCTTTTCTTCTTCTTTCTCACTTACTTGTTCTTCTTCACATCCTCTTTGCTACCTGTTTTATCTTTTTAATTCATTAGACTTTGATTTGTTTATCTGTTGTTTTTCGTCATCTCTTTTTCTTCCTACTTCCTATTTCTTCTTCTCCTTCGTTTCCTCCTCCTCCTCCTCCTCCTTCTTCTTCTTCTTCTTCTTCTTCTTCTTCTTCTTCTTCTTCTTCTTCTTCTTCTTCTTCTTTTTCTTCTTCTTCTCCTCCTTCTTCTTCTTCTTCTTCTTCTTCTTCTTCTTCTTCTTCTTCTTCTTCTTCTTCTTCTTCTTCTCCTTCGTCTTCATTTTCCTCTTCGTTGTGATTATCACCCCATCTCCTCCTCATATCTTCCTTTAATGCAAAAAGTACACTAAATGCGTGTCGCTCGTGCTATATCAAATGTAACAAACATAACAATATAACAACTTTCATATTTCTACGAAAACTTCGTATGATATCATATTTTAAGGAAAGAGAAGCGTGTGCGCGTTTTCCGATTAAAGCGATAACAAACTCATGACGCACCTGTTCACTTCACCCTTCAATAACAGCTTATTGTTATTTCATATCATTCGGTGCATAAAAAGGGAAAAAACCGTTATGGATTATTTGTGTGGATGTCAAGAATCGAGGATTTTGATTTCTCCGTAAGGAAAAAAACCCACACGGGCCTAGGTCACAAACACTGTACGCAGTCACGTGTTTGTGTATGTGTGTGTGTGTGTGTGTGTGTGTGGGTGGGTGGGTGGAGCGGGGGGGGGGGGGCATTACCAACATGACCAACGGCAGCCGAATTACCATTTTGCTGATATCTAGGAAATGTGATCGTTAATTTATTTCCCTTTTTGTGTCTGTCTGTCTGAGAATGAAGAACACACACACACACACACACATACACATTCGAACTAACACGTACACACATACACACACACCCATATATACTAAGACAACGAGAGAAGAAGGGACGGGATGGAGGATTGGGAGAGAGGAGTACAGAAAAATATTTAATTATGAACGAGAGTGAGGAGAAGAACAGGAGAAAGAGAAAGGAAGAGAGAGAGAGAGAGAGAGAGAGAGAGAGAGAGAGAGAGAGAGAGAGAGAGAGAGAAAGAGAGAGAAAGAGAGAGAGAGAGAAAAAGAGAGAGAGAGATGCATACTAATGCTTGAAAATACACGTATTTAAATGCCATGACTGTGTGTAAGTACGATGGGTTTGCGGTAAGAATAAACTACCTTTATTGAAAGCCGCGTTCTCATTCACTCTCTTCGGTGTATTCTTCCTGCACGGTAAGCTTTATAGCCACATGCCGAGTAGTCGAGAACAGAGAACCTAAATAAATAACTAAACTCTGTTCTAACCCAATGTATTCTGTATATCAAATTACGGGATTACTGCCTACGAAACCACTCAAGGCACAAAAGCATTCTATTTTATGTGTCATTTGCGTCCTTCTACAACCACAGCAGTTAATAGCGTTATTTTTCTCCGCTCTTTCTAAACAGAATCCTCAAGTCGTGTACGCAGAGTTGCATACCGTATACAGTTATAGAAGTAGTTATGGACTCTCTCGGAAGGAAGTTGGGTTGATGTCGCCATTCATATCGTTAGTTTGCGCATTTTACGACTTAAGATGATATCGAACGACCCGGACTTCTTTACCAGCAATAAGAATATATTACTGGTATACTGCATCATATGTTTAACCTAATAATCATGAGTATTATATGTATGTTTGCGTGATTGTTTCAAAACAATGTTGAGAATCACTTGTATGGGAACCTTACGAAATTGATCAGCCCATACACTGAAGTGGCGTGGTGTAGTGGAGCGTTCCCCTGACTCTTCATCTAGAGGGTAAGGGTTCAAACCCAGCCGCTGCCACTTTTTCCGCAAAACACCTAACCCACATAGCTGCTCCATACCAAATAGAGAAACAGAGACCTGGTAGATAATGCAGAACTCTCATGAAAAGCAGTGTTTTCACTGTTGAGCCTACCCTGGGTAGATAAAACCATAATTCTATTATAATTATTATTTCATAATAAAGCAGTCGCGGAGGGTGAATCTATAAGCCAACATCTTCGTAAGTCACTGGTGTTATACCTCAGCATGTCAGCATGAGAAAAATGCTCGTAATGTAATTTTTCGCAATGTATTACAACTTTTCCCCTAACTGCTTGGTGATGCATTAGTACATTAATCTGTATTTTATGATTCAGTTTCAATATTTGGAATGCACTCTGAATCTATAAGTTTTTGCTACTCGGGCAAATCTCGGACAAGCTTTGGAGCTGCCATTAGTAACGTATAGAGTTGTTAATACGACGTGAATATATTTTGCATACGTAACGAAAATGGTCTATTCAGCATGAGGAACGTCTTGACATTAGAAGAAGACATGAACGCGAGAGCTCATGTGCCCCTGCGTGGGCCGCCAGGCACGGAAATTAAACCCTGGTAATAAGTTCAAATGTATGCAAAGCAGCATGATCAGAGCCATGTTGCACATAGGTTCTCAATCTCAATTGTTGTCACTTATTTCAATGGTTGATACCACGGCAACAGCCAATAAGCTCTCATTTTGCACTTGTTGTCATGTTAGTTACCATTGATGGTAAGTCATAATGATTGGAAACATATATGCAACAGGGCCCTGAGAAATGGATGGACACAAGTGTGAGAACAAAAGATCAGACATATCAAAAGCTCTTCGTGTTTAGAAATCTGAATCAGTACTAGCTCTGTTACCTTGCTCTGTAACCATGGTAACGCCAAGACCGACATGGCCGAACTTCACACTGACAACTCTGCAGGCCTATAGCAGGTTATTGCGGATGAGGTTAAGGATGAAGTTGTTGCCCATGAACTTCCTTTGATACGATAATTTCTGTTTTGTTAAACTTTTGCCAATCTGTTTTCTCAGATTTGTCTGTCTTTATCTAACTTATTTTCAGGATTTCTTTTGAAAGCGAAAGATCATTATCAAGGAGAACTCTCTTGTCCGTTCTGTTGATCTTCACGTGTTGCGTCAAATTTAGCAACGTGTCTATAAATTAAAGAGGAGTAGAGGAAGAAGAAGAGTACTTTGGATGGATAGCTTGATGAAGATGGCTTGAAGAGAGAGGAGTTGATGATCGAGGAGTACAACTTATAGAGAAGGCTTGAGAGAGGGAGTTGTGCAATAACACGATCGCCAAAGTCAATCAGATACATGTATCTGTGAGTCATTTTATTGTGATACTTCATCTGGTACGATACAGTGTCTTTGAATAATATTACATGATGTGTATACTGTATAACAATTTAAGTAATTTGTTCGAATTATTTTTTGCAATTGTTACTTTGTGAACTATATTGTGTGAATATAAATTGAGGGAGAACAATAAATATCTTTTTTTTTTTTTTAAAAAAAGACACGGCACTTGAATAGAATAGACTCTTTTAATCATTTATGCCTGGGCCCTGCGGGTCTCTACATTTGGCATTTCTTACAATCACTGTGTTACTCGTGATTCAGACTTAACCGGGCTGCCCTCCCTCCCTACCCATGTATGTAACATAGGGACTCGAAGACATATCATGCATGGGCATTGAAAACATGTAGAAGTCTGTGTAAATAAACATGTATCAATGAGATGTAAGAATTAGCAACAAACTTAATACTTGAAGCTTGAGATGAGCCAGGGCATGTTGGAGACATTGGCACTGTGAGCTTCTCCCGGCAATGCCAGGGAGATTGAGACAGGATGATAGCGGATGTCGGATGTCGACACTTCCGATTGAAGATACGACTCACTTGGCTCGACCTTTCATCTCTTCCTACCTTCGGATCATCTTCGCACACCCCACTCTTTCCATCATGGGTAGGATCATCGTGAGGACATTATGCGATGCGGAGGAATCGGTGATTATCTTTCTTTTCGTTTGCTTTGTTTTTCGTCAAGGGTCCTTACACAGATCTGAGTAATGGCATCATTATTGGCATGGCAACGGTCTAGAGCTATTAACATGATAGTATTTCTTACATCGTACCCAATTTGTCTCACATTGTACTACATTAGTGTATGCAAGATGCATCTAGGGATGTGATATTAAACATCACACAAATCCACGCACATGCACAGATAAACACACACACATATACATACACACACACACACACACACACACACAGACATAAAGACAACACACACACATAGACATACACATACACACATACACACACGCACACACACACAGACATACAGACCAAATTCACATTCACGTTCATCGACCTTTCCAGTGGAGGGCTTTATTTTTTATCCGCTCCGTATCAACTCTTTGGGCACCAGACAGATTGACGCTCCATGGGATCTTAATGTATTCCTTGCACTAACAAGGAGCCGTGACACGTGACTAGTTAAAGCCGAAATCCCCTGGTCGGCTCGTAGCCAGACTCAGCATGACCAGGAAGAAGGGCATAGATGCATGGAGTCTCTCCTCTCTCGATCTCAATTCCATCTGACGGGTTCAATGCCTCCCGTGTCGCACGTCCAAGGAGAATGTTTCTAACAGCTTACGACTTAATCATGTCTATGCGCTCCTGGCACTCTTTTGCAAAAATCATGAAACCCGGCATGAATCAGCTGTATACCCAAACGACAAGATGTATGCAATCTCAGTCATCGTTTCACGAGCATGTTCAGGAAAGTTGCGAAACTATCCTTGTTAAGGTTTGAAACGCAACGACCATTGTCTACATTCATAAACTCATTGTCCCTCTCAGCGCGCGATGCGGGCATTGCTGCCATTGAACGCATGGACGCGGAGCGCTGCGGACCATAGCGCACTGCTGTCTCCGGTCTCTAGGCTATAGGTTTCGGACGACCCGCCCAATACCTTCTCAAAGTCTAGATCGCTTTAATTTTGCTTATAAAAAGTCAGTTTCCAGTTCTATTATTGGGAAGGAAGTTATGATACCGTATCTCTTTCCAGCTTCCGTGTTTTGTTAGCAAATGTTTTCGTCTTTACCTACAAAAGGAATGCGCTGTCTTTAAAGACCACTACCATGACTACATAAATCACTCTTCGTACTTTGCCGTAGCGGGAAAACTTTAGCAACAAAATACAGCTAGGCCGCACGTGGTAGCGGCAACCCGCATCAGTCATGTCAGTGCGAACATCGCAATTCAGGGTTCCAGAGTGGAAATGACTTCGGGCCGTCATCCTGACAGAACATTTCTATCGTCACTCCCGAGTCCGGATGTCATCTTTTGGGGGGTAATGATTCATTCCTGGTGTCTAAGGATCCAACGATGACTCATGGACCATGACTAAATCGTTCTCAGTTACTGAATGTTCCCGTCATCCTCATCGCTACTTCCCCTGACATGTAAAGGCAGTGTAAAGGTTTGCGATCAATCATAAAATGGCCATGGCCAATCAACATCATTGTTGCATGTGCACTTTGTTCAAAAGACCAGTTACCAATCAGAATTTTTCTTTCGAATTTGCAACTGATCGCAAACCTTTATGTTACTGGGCAATCCCTTTCATTAATTGTTCATGAAAATTGTTCATTTAGTTTGTTAAATTGATTAAGAATTTAATTGAATTGAAATAACCTGAATTTCTGTAAATACTGTATTTACCACAACATAAAAGTTCAGTTTGTGGAATATAAAACACATGGACGCATAATTTAAATACAGCTTATTTTTTAATTGCAAAGTTAAATAGGACACATCCATTAAAATTCTCGATATATCTACATAGTCATATCTCGTAATAAAGTTGATAGGCATTACACATGATGATAGCACTGAGCTAATTGAGTTGAAAATATGTGTTCCTTCAATGCAAGACATAGGGTCTGCGGTACAATTTTAAGACGACCCGGCCAAAATTCCCTCTGAAAATTAGAGGTAAATGTAAAATAAGTTGAGCGTAATTTTCAGGCTCTTTTCCTATGAGGGAAGTTCGTGAACAGTATTTTCTTTTATCATATTGTGGTACTTTGTCCTCTGAAATTTACACGATCTAATGTTATCTATCTACAAAAAAAAAAAAGGAATACACAACCTCTATACCAAATTTATGCCCCATCATGACGATTCTCCCTGCAGGTCCTAGCGTGAGATATCCTTTGGTCGCATCCCTATCTCTAGGGTTTCCGACTGCGTTTCCGCGGTTACAACACCATCCCGAGCATCAGATTTTTTTTTTTCACTCACGGCCCCAACCAGCGTAAAACCAATAACGCGACCTATATGTGTTGTCGATGGTGATATGAACTTGCACAGACAAAATCCTAATTTCAATCTATTCCTCTTGCGTTATCCATCAGCTTTTCACCATTCCTCTCCTTCTAACCATTACTCCCTTTTCTCCTCCTCCTCCTCCTCCTACTCATCCTCCTCCTCTCCCTCTCCTCTCCCCATTCTCCTCCCCTCCTCCTCTCCTCCCTTCCTCCTCTTCTCTCCTCCTCCTCCCTTCCTCCTCTCATCTCTTTCTTCTTCTTCTTCTTCTTCTTCTTCTTCTTCTTCTTCTTCTTCTTCTTCTTCTTCTTCTTCTTCTTCTTCTTCTTCTCTTCCTCCTCCTCCTCCTCCACCACCACCTCCTCCTCCTCCTCCTCCTCCTCCTCCTCCTCCTCCTCCTCCTCCTCCCTTCCTCCTCTCATCTCCTTCTTTTCCTCCTCCTCCTCCTCCTCCTCCTCCTCCTCCTCCTCCTCCTCCTCCTCCTCCTCCTCCTCCTCCACCTCCTCCTTCTCCTACTCCCCTCCTCCCCTTCTTCCTCCTCCTCTCTCCTACCCCTCTTCCCATTCCTCCTCTTTCTTTCATATTTTCTCTCCTTCAAAATCCCCCCTCACATTTAATCACCTTTTCCTCCTCCATTTCCTCCTCCTCCTCCTCCTCCTCCTCCTCCTCCTCCTCCTCCTCCTCCTCCTCCTCCTCCTCCTCCTCCTCCTCCTCCTACCCCTACTCCCCTTCCTCCCCTTTCTTCCATCCTTTTCTCTCCTTCTCAGTCCCCCTCTCACATCTAATTGCCTTCTCCTGCTCTATCTCCTCTCCTATTTCTTTTATTGATGTAGCGAGCATCATGGATGTCGTAACTGTCTAGGCCATTGCCGTGTCATCTAAATCATCTCGCTGCGATAGTGTCGATTCTCGTTATGGACAGATGGAGACGGGCGTTCATGGTTTTTTTTAGGTTGCAATCCTCCAGAAAAAAACGAACATCACATAACATACCCAACGTCAGCTTAAGGCTAAGAATTACTTTGAATGTGAATTAATACTAGCACGTAACCGGACTTTAGACGTTAGATACTTTAATATCAATTGTGTTCCGTTAAATGTTTAGAAATCACACATAATCATGCGTGCAAGTGCGCGCTCCCTTTGTTTGGGACGGGTATATGGCTGGGAGTAGGTGGGGTTGGAGTTTGAGGGGTGGGTTAGGGCTGGGGGTTTGGGTGGGGTGACCAAATAAACCCCTGGCATAGTTACGCCCACGAGTAGGACAATGACGACGGGTGTTTCCCCTCCCGTGATGTGGGCGCGTGTCTACAGCTTGTTAGTCGGACAAAGTAGACTGTCATTGACAGGAGTTTCCTGGGCAAACACAGACAGCCAGTAAGCCACCCAGGTAGCGAATTAACCCACATATTATCGAGTCAGCATGAAGTCAAACCTGATATATGGAGCTGACATCACGTCAAACCTTTTTGTTCAAACATAGGTATCAAATTTTCATTCATGGAAGCTTACTATTTTTCAGACTTTATTAGAAATTTTTCCTCTTGCTAATGTGACCTAGTGTGACTTTTCAAGCATTTATTATGCATGCATTGTAATTATACAGTTCATATGGTCATCTTACGTGTTCATTTAACATAAATGTTTTTGCATGGAAGTAATACACATTTCGTGTTATTTATTATTGTTTATAGTCATTCATCTTGCAATAGAAATATATGAAACAAACAAAACTAATCTGGTTGGACGCCCCACATTATCTTGAAGCGAATAGTGATCAAAACAGTTCACAACACTTTTTGGATTCTGTGTTATCATGATTATGTGTACAAAAAGATAACCAAGAAATCGGAGTCCTTATCATTTTCACACATCCTTATTGTAACCCCTATTAATAGGTCACTCTTTATCTTTATCTTTATCATTTTCAACACCCTGTGAATATAATTCATAAACATTAATCACCAAAGGCACTTAATCGATATAATCACCAAAGGTACTTGATGCATATTATGTTGATCATGAAAGGCATATTAGTGCCTTAGTTACTCTCTGTTATACCCTTTGTTACAACGAAGGTTCGATTGATGATAGGGATACAAAATTCAACTTTATGGGACGCGGAGTGAAAACGTCATTTATCCTAATCATGGAATTGAGGGAGAAGGGAAGTTTGGCTCCAATTTGACCCCGCCCACTCACAGGTCATGCAGGTTATAGCAATAATTGAATTTGAATGAACCCGTCATATATGTTTATTTACACATTTCACTGCTGATTGTAGCCCCCCCCCCCCCCCCACCCCTCCTCGCCCCCTCCCCTCGCCTCCGGGAGCTCTCTACGATTGGCCAACGAATATTGTTTTATCTGCATCGCAATCCATCTGTAGGTTAAAACATGACATATAGTTGTACTCCTTTTGTCATCATGATCACAACCATAAGAGACTTACAGCTCCAAACACAATTACTAACAAAACCGTTTAACCCTCTCAGCACCAAGCTATGAAAACCCTGTGACTTTGCTATGCAAGAGTATGCTCATGTGACTGAGAAGGTTAAACAACTGTGGCGTTGTCGTGATGATCATGGTTATAGCTCATTCATAATTTACAAGATAGTGATCTGTTGTCTACCTTGTACACTAGGAGACCGACCCCCCCCCCCCGAATATCTCTGATCCAACATATCCATTGGTATCTATCTCATGAAATCAAACTTGCCATTTCCAGTTGCTCCTTGCTTATTTCCACTCGCACCTCTCCTACATCCTTTTCATAGCTGATATCAGAACAAGCAACGAAGGACAAAATGGAAATAGTGCGCAAAACATAGCCTTGGCCTCACTTTATTAGCAGATGTTGTCAATGCAAAGTGGAGAGAGAGAGAGAGAGAGAGAGAGAGAGAGAGAGAGAGAGAGAGAGAGAGAGAGAGAGAGAAGAAGAAGAAAATAGAAGTAGGGGGCTAAAAAAAAAAGAAGAAAAACTATATTTTATGACAACAGGGATCTAACCAATCACTTCAATCGGTCACAATTGGAAAGCTTTATTTTTCTGAAATCCCGATGCCATCTAACTATTTTCATGCATTTGCTTTTCTTAAATATCTTGTTACTGTTGATGCTTGCCACTTATGTACACGAACAGATTTTATTCTACCAACTGATGTTAAGCTCGTTAACGATATTGAGCTTACCTTTACGCTGAACGTAAACAGAAGACAGACGGAAACCAACACCAGCTCCACTGATGTTAACATGTCCGTTTCTTACACTCCCCGCACTTTACTTCCGAAAACGGTTAAATAATCCAGTCACTTCGGAGGAGGAGAAGGGAATGGATGAATGTTATCTCCTTTATGCCAAGAAAACCGACCAATTTCTCCCAGTTGAGTCAGTTTAGGCTCCGTTTTTGTTTTTAAACAAGTATAGAGCTGGTTAGAAGACTTCTCTCTCCCTCTCTTTACAAAGTCCCCTGCCTGCGCCGCCGCCTTGACGTGTCACGCTCTTGCGCTACTGTCAACAGACCTCCGCTGACGGAATGATGGCTTAAACCTCAGACGTCAGGAACAAAACCAAGCGATTGAACAACTCTCCGAGTTTGCTGGTCAGGCCGAGTACTTTCCACCCAGACACCTTGCAAATAACAACCCCGAATGTTTGAAAGTGATTACTGGAACCAGCATGAACAACTCTTCCGCGAAAATGTCGCAAACGGGAGAGATGGGTGCTTATTTTCTCCAACTGTACCTTGTTTATTCCATGTTATCTAGATTATGTTTTTTTTTTTAACAACCACGCACGCATTTTGCTGAAGCGCACATAAAAAGTCTCATTTCATGCTGTTACTATTATCTTTTTTTTAAAGGTGATCACAACTATGGCCATTTTCTATTACGTCACGTGTTACGTAACATAATTGCTTCCCTGAAGCTGATCCTCCATGATTGTGATAATTTTATGTGTGTGTGTGTGTGTGTGTGTGTGTGTGTGTGTGTGCGTACATGGTGTGCATGTATGTGCCTGTCGCGTACGTGTTTGGTAGGTATGAATGTTTATGTGTGTATGTATGTATGTTTGTATGTTTGGGTGGGGGAGAGGGGGGGGGGGGCGGGGTGGTATGGGGTGGCAGGGTGGGTGGGGTTGGGTCGGGTTTCTCGAATTCCCCAATAATTCAAACTTTGTCATGTGTAATACATGTTTGTCTTCTTTCTTGCCCAAAATATTTCCAGAGTATGACCCCCCCCCCCCCCTCACTTTCGTGTTTATGATGTATATACCAGAATTTCTCCTTCTATTGAAACCAAAATAATGTCAGGATGAATTATCCCTTTAATTCATAAGAACTACTTTCTGAATTGTCAAACTCACGGTCCGACCATGAACCCGACTATATAGGAAGGTCCATGGTCCGACTAAATACGCCCTCTATCAGGGGTGCGACTTACGGAACTCATAGAGTGATTACGGTTACCAAGATAACGACATCATGTGACTTCATGTGAAAATATATTTTGTTTGTCCTCAAACATTAGCAAAACACTTTCGGGATGCGCAAGGTTTGCGGTTAGCAGAGACGGATGACTGGCTTAGCTTAGGGGTCATGATAACCATGAGAATGTGATATTATCTCTTCCAACGCCCTTCTTCCCCGCTTTCTGCCAATATAAGAGCCTGCGCCCCCCCCCCCCCCCCTTTAATCTCTCTCTCTCTGCCTCCCACATACTCTCACTGTATCTGGCCCTATCCCCTTCTCTTTCTCCCTCTCTAACCCTCCCCTCTTATCACCCTCTTTTCTCCCCCCCCCCCCCCCCAACCTTCCTTCCCCACCTCTCTGCCTCCCACACACTCTCACTGTATATGGCCCTATCCCCTTCTCTTTCTCCCTCTCTAACCCTCCCCTCTTATCACCCTCTTTTCTACCCCCCCCCCCAACCTTCCTCCCCCACCTCTCTCCCTCTCTGCCTCCCACACACTCTCACTGTATATGGCCCTATCTCCTTCTCTCTCTCCTTCTCTTTCTCTAAACCTCCCCTCTTATCACCCTCTTTTCTACCCCCCCCCCCCCCCACCACCTCTCTACCTCCCACACATCTGGCCCCGTCTCCTCTCTCTTTATCTTATCACTCGCTTTTCTACTCTCCCCCTCCCACTATAATTCCGCTTTAGTTAAACTTATATAATTGGGATGGAAGTTCTTTTCTTCCGTTTTCCATGTTTTTTTCTCCAAAATTTTATTTTGTTGACCAGCAAATATGACACCTTGTATTTCAACATCTTGATAAAAGCACACTAAAGACAAAAACTAATTTTTCTACACATAGTTTATTATCACTCCCCATAATTCATACATAGTGAATTTCTATCATTTAGTTGCATTGCACACCATCTTTACACATGTACATTAAAAACGATCATTTATCTAGCTATTTAGCCTTCTGGATAGCTGTTAAAGTGATATCAATACAATTACAAGATGTGCTGAACTGGAAGAATTTCCTACCTATCAATTAACGAGAATGTGGAAAAGAGGAAAAAGTAAACCGAAAATCTAGCTACAGAGTTTTTAAAAACTTTCATTTTACTTTCACCCTTTGGAAGTCTTATCTGAGAGATCATCATGTGAAGGATTAGCCTCAAAATGATGAAGTCATAATCTAAAATATTGAAAGAAATGAGAATGGGGCATGTGACTACAGCAGTGCCCCGTTACATAAAGCTAACCAATAAAGGTTATATACTGTACTGGCAAGACAAAAAGGCCTTCAAAAGGTGATCGTGAACAATCTTCTTGCCAATGGCCTTAAATTCATGTATTGTCCATTTTAGAAACTTGCTGAACGTTATTTGACTCCATATGGTCCACATTTGAAGTAATTAATGATTAAATCACAAATCCTCGAAATATTCGGCCCGAACAATTTGAGGATTTGTGATTTAATCACCAATTACTCTAAATGTGGTTAATTTTAGCACAAATAACTTTCAGCAAGTTTCTAAAATGGGCAATACATGAATTTTAGACCACTGGCAAGAAGATTGCTCACGTTCACATTTGAAGGCGTTTTTGTCTTGCCAGTACAGTATATGCCCTTTAATAGTAACTCTGCCATCAATGCTAACTTCCATGGTAACATAGCTTGACATAGCCCATCAAATTCAAGGTTTCCATAGACCTTGCCATTGGTAGAAAAGTTCCCATCAATGGTAAGTTTTATGCAACAGGGCCCTGAACGTTCCGGCATTGATGGCAACCCCACCTCTACTAATCCTGGGCTTTGTTGCATAAAACTTACCACTAATGGTAACTCTGCCATCAATGGTAACTACCAAAGTAACATCACTGGAGAACCAATCAAATTTTAGGATTCCATAGAAAATGCTATTGGTAGCAAAGTAACCATCAATGGTTAGTTACTTTTATGCAACAGGGCCCTGGCCTACTCCACATTCCTCTGTGTCCACAGTCTACAAGGCAGTTACAACGACTCCACACATAAGCGAGAACCGACACATATACACATATACCAAACCAATCAATCAATCATTTTGCGTTACCTTAGACCTCCTATTGCTAGTACAACATATCAGACTATATTGGATGATGGCTTAGAATGAGTTTTTACATTGCATCTTTCCAGTATCAAGCGAAGATTAACATGCTTGGTTTACCCATGGTTTACCCTAACGATAAAATTATATTTTAGTTGAAAAAAAGGTCAGGAGCACATTTCAGATCACAGATATCATTCCTGTTTACATTTGTGACACTTGATTACAAGAACTCAAAATATAAAACACATCAGAACTCAGATCAGTTACACAATGAGATTTTTTTTTTTTTTTTTTTACTCGAGTCTGAAACTAGTTTCTTTCCATGACCACCTGGATATAACTGCCCCCAAATGTTAACAGCTCACTGTTTTAATTTGATTTGAGAACAAAGAATGAGCAACAAATACAACTGGACCGGTAGCTAACTATTGGGGCTTATTCCATTTAAGAATGTCAAGATTTCATTGATTTCTGCTCATGAATTTTTCAGTTTCCTCAAAAATTGTATCATGTGTTTCATAATTTTTGTTTTACAAGAGTGTAGGAGGATCTTTGCCCTTCCCTGTTCATAGTGTTGTCACATAAGTGGAAAATAATAAATCTTTACAAATACAGTGTATACAAATGTATAAATCACAGCCGTTGCTATTGATTTAACCATACTAATATTATGATTTGAGCTAACAGCATATAAGAAATATATTTCCAATGGGTGCACATATATTTTATTTAAATCGGGAAAAAGTGCCAAGTATAAAATGATACAAAACAGGATAAAAACTACTTAAAACATTTTAAACTCATTGGTTATTGGGGCTTGTTGTACTGTTTTATATACAGTACAGCTATAATTTAAATACAATGACAATGCAGACAAATGTGTATAATTGAAAGTGGTTAATATGTACTGAAATGATGATATTAATAATTCTATGAGTTCGTTGTGGAATCACAAAATTAAATCCACGTAACAAAATATAAACCTGAATAGTACACACACAAATCCTGAGGGTGACCACATGACCACACAAAATACTCCATAGAGAAAATAGATAGATATTATCTTTGCACAACTAAGAACATTATCAACATAGCAAAATCCTGATAAAGACGATGCTTTCACAGTACAGTGAGTAATTAAGGACTTTTCAGCCTAAATCAAAGTATAGCTCACACTTGAACATTATTGTCTTAAATTATGTTAATAGGAAAGACAGAGGGGTTGTCTAGCTCTTGCAGAATAACATTTAGTAACCCATTGACTATACGAGAACCATACAATGTAATAGCCCATTTAATGTATACCACATCCATACTGGACGTTATTGTGGACATCTGTCCTTGTGGTCAAGCACAGACCCATGAACATGTCATGACCAGGTGTGCTGTGACAGGACCTTCCTGTTCACTGACCCACATTAGTGACCCCCAATTGGCGCCATACCTCACCAACTGCCAACATGACTGCTTTAGTTGAAATACGAGATAATAAATAAAATACAGGACATTATTATGAGATATAAAACGTGGAGTTAAAAGTATATGTATAACATAAATGGCATCTGTGTCAGGAATATAATGCATATTCTCGCTGTATACTACATTCTCATAGGTTTTATCATTGAGCAAAAAAACTAAAAACTAAATTAACATTGAACTATGGTTTTGACCTGAATATCGCTGTGTAGAGATATATACATTTTATAGACATGATGCCCATTTTAACTTATATTATTGCATGATTATTTTTAAATACAAAATAATAAACAAGTTCATTTCCACTAAGCATAGACTGGCCCCAAAGTAGATTTTTTGATAGAACAAATTGTCATACTTTGCTAAGCTACTTGATAAGACATGATAGATGTGATGGAGACTCTAAATGTTGCATTATGAATGAAATGAAATGATTTGTTAGTTTCAAAGGATGGTGAAATTCTGCTTTAGTCCCAAACACAGGCTGTTTGCTCAAACCCATCTCAATGAGATCCCAACCCAAAAAGCTCTTAAAATAACGGTAAACCAGCCAGCCCTACCCAGGTGACACTCCAATACCTTATTTGCTCCCAGCATGCATCAGTCCATGCAATCCTTCCCAAGCAATGCTTTCCTGGTGGATTCGTATCGGTCCAGGGCCCCATTGCATAAAACAATCAATGGTAACAGTACTATAATGGTAACATGGTTTGACAGTCAATCAAGTTCAAGGTTTCCATAGACATTGCCATTGGTAGCAAAGTTAACATCAATGGAAAGTATTATGTAACTGGGCCCTGATCAAGTACAGTACCCAATAAGTACAATTTCAAAGCTAGTTTTCATCTGGATAGGCCAATCAGGTAACCGCATCTTTCAATTGTTTACACACATGCACACACAAGCTCACAAATAAAACATGGTCCAATAGCTATTTTTCAGGAGCATATAGTGCAACTCTGAAAACAAGACACATGTAAACAAAACTTGTGCACATTCATGGCTAAGAGATATCACAATTGCCTACCATTCGTGCAGACTGACATTACAGAGCACGATTGGTATATGTTTTCACTTCTCTGTAGAAGGGATGTCAAACGTCCACATTGCCTTACTCCAATGACTGTTCCTCTTAACAATATCAAAGCATGACAACAGACCATTTCTCTTGCTGTACATTTCTTCTCTTGTATGGCAGTCTGACTGCTTTTGCGATACTGTTTGTAGGCTCAACAGCCTCATGGGGAGTAGAAGGGCCCTGTTGCATAAAACTTACCATTAATGGTAACTCTGTCATCAATGGTAACTACCACGGTAACACCGATTGACAGCCAATCAAATTCAAGGATTCCACAGAAGTTGCCATTGGTAGCAAAGTTACCATCAATGGTAAGTTTTATGGAACAGGGCCCAGGAGGGGTCAGCAGCATCCATTGGTTTTCCGATGTACGCTTTCTACTGACTTTATAGATGTATACCAAAAAATAAAAACAAATGTTCATGATTAGGGTAGAAACAAACTCCTGACATGCAACACAAGAAGAAAAGAATTTGCACACACAAAGCCATTGGGGTCAGATATTGAGGTCTACATGTTTAGAACCAGGAGGGCCCGAGATGAATGCGCATGTTTCTTGACATGTGGGACATTGATTGGATGTAGTCTTACTCTACCAGACACATCACTTTCACTGACGGCACTGCAGCAACAGCCAATAAGGACTCAACATTGTGCATGTTGCCATAACAATTACCATTAATTTGTAAGTTATGATTAGTGGAATCATATACAATGGAGCCTAGCTAAAACTTTCATATATCTAGCTTGTGCATTGCAAGGATGCATAATTGATCTAGATCAAACAATATCTAGCTTGTGCATTGCATGAATGCGTATGGTCTTGCTTTGATGTAAACACAACAAAAAAAGTAAGTCCCCCCCTAAGCAGAACAGCATAACTTTTTATCGAAGAGGTTTTGGGCAAAATAACTTGGCTGGATTGTTCCTTAACTTATTGAGTAAGTTATGTGTGAAAATCACATTAATCCAATTAGTCATGCATGAGTGGGCAAATTCTAAAGGCAAAAATGTCACTTTTCAAAAATCACAAGGGTAATTCTTGGATTCTATCATATGAATTTTTGATAAATTCCATTTCTGGTGCATAATTTATGTCCTTTCAATGTTTATCATCCATCTCTCGATGCACTAACACCTATCCCGACACTTAACCCATTGTTCTGGTTGAGTGAGCACTGTTTAACAAATACTCATCCCTCTTGAGTTTGAAACTTTTAAAAACCCTTTATTTTGGTGAAAAATAAACGCTGGATATTTTGACAAAGAAGTAACATGACATGTTATGTAAACACAAGAAGTCATTTTTGTGCGATCGTTGAGTGAACACACTTAAAAAATTGCACAAGAAATGCCAAAATGTATTGTTAAAATAGCATAAACAATTACCTTTGTGACTTTTGAAAAGTGACATTTTTGCCTTTACAATTTGCCCACTCATGCATGAAAAATTTGATTAATGTGATTTTCACACAGAAGTTAGTCAACAAGTTGAGGAACAATCCTGCCAAATTAGTTTGCCCAAAACATCTGCGATAAAAAGTGATGCTACTTTGCTTAGGGGGGGGGGGGGGGGGGGGGGTTACTTTTTTTGGTTGTGTTTAGATCAGACAATATCTAGCTTGTGCATTGCATGAATGCATATGGTCGTGCTTTGATCTAGGTCAGACAAGTTTAAGTTTGGCTCCACTGTTTATAGGCAAGCTTGCCCAGGTAAAGAAGTGCAGAAATATCAATCAATGTTAGAAAGTGGGGTGAAACTGGCCTATGCCAATGATATGCAGCATAATAACGACCCTATAACTACAGTACACCGAACTGATCACTTAACAAGCTACATTCTACAATTTACCTCATATCAACACACCGATATATATATATACACACACAGGCAGGCTTATATACATGTACTATACATCAACAAGTTGAGAAATCGACATGGGTTGTAATAAATAGGCTTCTCTCCACAGGGAATTCCCCTGAACTCTAAGGGAATTCCCCATATGAACTCTAAGGGAATTCCCCTTGTAAACTCACTCTATGCCAGACATACAGCTGCTTCATTGGTCTGGTAGGTATCACTGGCACTGGCACAGAAATATGGCAATAGCACGTCAAAAGTAACTGTCAATGATATCACTTTGATCAATGAATGGTCAATAATTTGTTAGATCACTGAATAAAATATAATATCACAAACATAAATCTATATATGATATGTAATAATATCTAGCACAATGAACCTCAATGTGTGCATGCAGGCATTGTACAGAACCGCACTAAATCTGCAATTACAATTGGGCAGACTTATGAAGAAACGGGTAACTTTTCTCCCCAAACCCTAAATTAATATGAACCCCACAAACAAAAACTTAATGGAAATATCAATTATCGTGTATGAAAATGTTATTCTGGTAAGCATGTTAGTCTGAGAGGTTCAGGTATGTGAATAAACATTGGTGCATGTCATTAGGTTGTTGCATGTAAATTGAACCCCCCCCCCCTTGTACACAATCGAAATCTTACAATTGTGGCAAATCACGACATGCTCTTTCATGACTTTTCCCTTTGAAGTTTCTCACAACTTTTGAGATGGAGTAGGAAAAAATTAGACACTCGGTTCCGAGATAATGCAACATTATGAAGTCGCATGTCAAGGCAAAATCAGATGAAAAATATTCGAGTTTTTCACGTGCAACCACAAAATACTGCTTTTCATAAATTGCTCTATAATACTGTTGTGTTTCATAGGCATTTTGACACCCTCCCATCTAAACTTGCTCCCCAAAACCCAGTCAGAATAGAGTCATATCAAAGCTCCTCAATTTCTGTGTCTTTTGATTAGAAATGGGGACATAGGGATGATGGGGCAGAATGTAAGGTTCTTACACAGCACTCCCAGGCTATTTTTTCTTTTCTAATACATTCTAAAAAGCACATCACAAGTACACCCTACTTGCTTTGGTTCTGTTAAAATGATGCCAGCATCACATTCACATTATTGTATTGTAAAGCCTAATAAACAATATTAAAAACTGGATATACGAACAAAGTCACAATGAAAACATATATTCTGAATAACTTTCATTCATTCACAGACACTCACATTTTTTTTTTCATAGAGTAAAATAAATAAACATTTATTTGAAACTATGCATTTCCTATTGCTTAATCTGCACACAATAATTTCTTTCCACTTCTGTCGGTACGGTAAATCACCTGTAAGTTTTGTGTTCTAGAAAAATACACAGATAACATAGCATTTTTAAATACATATCATACATGTACATATACATAGATTTGAAAAATGCGTTAACTTTGTGAAAAGCTGCTTTAGAGCAGTTCAAACACATCTTCCTCTAGATATGTCTTCCAAGACATAAGAAATTCTTCTTGTGTGTTACAAAGATGCATTGGAGTCTAAGCATACAGTCCATCCGACCTGAAGAGACCAGTTTCAAGTTCGGCTGATGAAAAACTAATCAATTAAAACCTGAAGAGACCAGTTTCAAGTTCGGCTGATGAAAAACTAATCAATTAAAACATGAACCCATTTACTATGGGAACCGGGTATACCTGTGTCTGAAGATTCAGACTATCACCCCTTAGAGAGAAGGTCTGTCCTTTTTCTTGAAAAAAAAAAATGTGGAGTGAAACTGCAATATTACAAATTAACCAAACACTGACAAATGTGAACATTTCCCCTTTAACACTTGATATAATCTGGTTAAGGGCACACCATTTATAATCATTTATATGAAGATAAGGATTCCAGGTGTAGAAGAATATATTTTGGGTATACACCTTATGAAAAAATATCTTTGTGCTACAGCTCTCCCACCAAAACATAGGGTTTGACAAGCTAATATACTGTTTATGTTTGGGTGTGTGCATGTGCATGTGTATGAGTGTGTGTCTGTGTGTCTGTGTGTGTGGGTTGGGAGGGGGGGGGGGGGGAGGGAGCACATAAAACTGATTATTCATCACATGTTAACATTGCTGCTTCAAGGTAATAGTCTATGTCTCAGACCCGTAGCAACATGCAAGCCCTGGCTCTTGCCCTGGCCCTAGCCTTGGGCAGCTCACAAAATACAAACTGAACCCCTTATCTTTGCTCCTAATCTCTACCCTACTTTGACCACTTTGCAACTGAGTATAAACCCTATAGCATACGTCTTTAAAATGTTCCAAGTATTGCACTCTGATACCATGCTTAAGTGCCAGTTTCTAGTTACAATCCACACAAAAAGCCACACATATGATATGTACCAGGCCAGAATTCTGGCATTTTCCCTGTGAATCCAGTGACTCTCGTAATAGTACTCCTGACTTGAAACAAGCGTACAAACTTGCTGAGCAGCGTCTAGTCTATTTCTAGTACATACGGTTTTGCAGTGTTGTGTTGGGGTTCTTCCGAATGAATTCCAAGACTAGATGATTGGTCGATCGCTCACCTGCAACATTAACGCTCTGGCGTTGCAGTGATCAGCTGCACCTACAGATGATGATCGGGCAATCATCTCACATTTGTGCTTCTCTCTGTTAATTGATGGGTGGACCAATCGGATTCAAGCGCTGAGCAGGCCCCTTTTGGAGAGTTGCTCCTCCAGCTGGGTGAAGACAAAGAGCTGGTGTTCATCAGAGAGCTGAAGGACCTGTTGCACCAGCTTCTGGGGGTTGGCAGTTCTGTAGGAGGGTAGGGGGAATGGAGGTTGGGGGGATGGGGGTGGGGAGGGGGGGGGGGTAAAAGAGAGGAAAAGAGAGTGATAAGAGGGTAGGGTTAGAGAAAGAGAGAGAGGAGATGAGGACAGATACAATGAGATTGTATGGGAGGCAGAGAGGGAGAGGGAGAGGGAGAGAGAGAGAGAGAGAGCGAGAGAGAGAGAGAGGTGGGAGGGAGGGAGGGAGGGAGGGGGGAGGGTAGAAAAGAGAGTGATAAGAGGGAAGGGTTAGAGAAGGAGAGAGAAAAGGAGATAGGGCCAGATACAGTGAGAGCGTGTGGGAGGCAGAGAGAGAGTGAAAGAGAGGGAGGGAGAGAGAGAGAGAGAGAGAGAGAGAGAGAGAGAGAGAGAGAGAGAGAGAAAAGGTGTGAGGGAGGGAGGGGGGAGGGTAGAAAAGAGAGTGATGAGAGGGAAGGGTTAGAGAAGGAGAGGAGGAGATAGGGCCAGATACAGTGATAGTATGTGGGAGGCAGAGAGAGAGTGAAAGAGAGGGATAGAGAGAGAGAGAAAGACAGACAGACAGACAGACAGAGACAGTGAGAGGGAGACAGAGAGAGAGAGAGAGAAAGAGAGAGAGAGAGGGGAGAGATGGAGACAGAGACAAAGAGAGAGAATAATTCACTATTGATCTTCTGATAATTTCATATTGACTCACACATTTTACGCAAGCCATACTTGAACTTTATACAGACTAATAAGCCATTTTGGTAATGTATTCACAGCTTTCCCTAGTAATGTGTTATGTCATTCAACTGTTTAATTCAGTTTCAATGGGTGGAACATACTCTGAATCTATTAGTTGTTGCTACTCAGACAAACCTTGGACAGGCTTTGAGGTTACCATCAGTAATGTATTGTTTGAACAATGCTAATACAATTTGCATACATAACAAACTAGAGCAATTCGACTGCCGCGCAGTCGATAAATATGCCTCCGCCTCTTTGCTAGCTCCATTTCGATTTATTCTCAGAACCTGTTTGGCGGGCAATGAACCATTTAATTCCTATGTAAAATGAAAAAATCATATTCTGTTTTTCCATGTTTGGCCAAGTTTGGCAATGTTCATTGACCTTTGACTTCCAATCTAATCAGTCCGTCTAAGGCCATCCTTGTATCAAGTTTGTTTAAAATTAGCCAATTTGGGGGTAAAGTTGACCTTTGACCTTTCAGAAATTTTACCCACACTTTTACCAGTCTACCTCCATGAAGTGATACATCTCTGTACCATGTTTGGTTCAAATTGAACACTAGTTTTGCATTTAATGTGAAAAATATTAAATTTGGCACAATTTTTAGCCAATTTTTGGCAAAGTTCATTGACCTTTGACCTCTGACCTTAAAGAATTTTCACCAAAAATATCATCCGTCTACCCCCAAGTAGTGATCCATCTTAGTACCACGTATCATGAGTATTGCATTTTTGGATTTGATTTTATGATGAAAAATATGAAGTTTGGGGCAGTTTTTAGCCAATTTTGGCAAACTTCATTGACCTTTGACCTCTAAACTTTCAGGATTTTTTTTCACAAATGTCACCAGTCTATTCCCAAGTAGTGATCTATCTTTATAACATGTTTCATGAGAATTGCATCCTTGAATTTGGATTTATTGTGAAAAATATAAAGCTTGGGGTAGTTTTTAGCTAATTTTGGCAAAGTTCATTGACCTTTGACCTCTGAACTTTCAGGAATTTTATCAAAAATGTCACCAGTCTATTCCCAAGTAGCGATCCATCTTTGTACCATGTTTCATGAGAATTGGATCCTTGGATTTGGCTTTATTGTGAAAAAGGTCAATTTGGGGCAATTTTTCACAAAGTTCATTGACCTATGACCTTTGACCTCAATCAGAATTGACCCCTATTTTACACACTTCTTTGGTTTCATGCAATACACACATGTACCAAGTTTGAAGCAAATCTGGTTAATGGTTCTCAAGATATTGCCTAAATGGATTCGGGACGGACGTACGGACGGACGGACGGACGGACGGACGTACAGACGGACGTACGGACGGACGGACGGACGTACAGACGGACGGACGGACGGACGGACAACCTGAAAACATAACATAAAACATAAAACATAAAAAGGTCTATTGCAAGCAAAGCAGAATATGATAACTAAAGCAAATAGGATTTCATACACTCAGACAGACAAAGAGATATCCTAAAGTCAAACCACATGCAGAGGGCAGCATTTGCCACTTACTTGAGGAAAGTGTGAATGTAGACGTAGAGGAATGAAGCCATGAGGAACTGGCAATCAAAGCGATCCATGATGCCTCCGTGGCCCGGGAACACATCACCAAAGTCCTGGTGGAAGTAAAAAAAAAAAAAAAAAAAAAAAAAGGGAAAATGAGGAGGAATGCCAGCAAGAAGTATCTTTCTGTGTAGTCCATATCTGCTTATCAATCTTAGTCTGACTTACAAGTTTTGTAATGTATTCACAACTCTCCCCGTAACTGTGCAATAACGTGTTACTGTATTCACCTATATTTTGTCATTCAGATTCCATGGGTGGAATGCATTTTGAATCTATTAGTTGTTGCTACTCGGGACAAACCTCAGACAAACTTTGGGGTTTCTAATCGTGATGTATTGTTTGAAAGACGTGCATAAAATATGCATACACAATGAAAATGGTCGACTGCATCAAGCCAACTTGATACAGGAAGGAACAATCAAACACACACAAAATAATTCAACGAGTGTCAATCAAACAAATTTAACTTTTTATTTAGTCTTCTGTGAGCAGAGAGTTTACTGTATTCACTATCAAATTTCATCAAAGCACATACAAATGGTGATAACATTCTGAACAACCTGCCAATCAACAGCATCATTAATTATTCATTCAATTTGGCAACATTTGCTCCTTTTTTGTTGTTGATTAATTGAGTCACCTAACCACGAATGAGGTACATTTAGTTCTTCGACAGATGAATCAATCAGAAATTATTAATGATTATTCATATGTTGGATAAGGGCTCACCTTAATCTTAAAAGCCCTCTTGAATCCGCTGGCGAAGAAGCCCCCAAACGGTCCGACGACAGATGCGAAGAGGGCAATGACAAGGCCATGCAGCTGAGCTGGCATTAGATTGACCGTCTCCCAATTCAGACCAATCTAGAGAGGAATCGCAGAGACACGCAATGTATAGATGATGTTTAAAGGTTTGCATGGTGGTATGATCAATCACAAGAGAGGTTTACGGTACACCATGTGTAAAGTCCTGGGAGGACTGAGATGAGAAAAATGTGGATGGATTTGAAAGTAGAGTATTCTTTCGAAATGAGTGTATACCTGAAAAGGACTGTAAACCAGAAAGCGTGAAGAGCTGATGAGTAGAGAGGTAGACTTGACGTTTCGGGCAGATTGACTGTCCGTCTTCCGGACAGTCAATCTGCGTAAAGACGCAAATCGAGGTGTTCTGGAGCCTGGCACGGCTCGGATAACCTTTCTGAAATCTCTGTACAACTTTGGTAAATGAGCACGCAATTGGCGTGAAAAAAAGGAGGTCGCAAATGCCGCATTATTTGAGTGACACCCACATTTATCAGAATGCATTGGCAAAATTGCTACAAGTGTTGCACTTATTTCGTGGACAGGTGACGTATCTGAATGAGGTTACTGACACATCGCATGACTCATTTCTTCCTTCCTCTGTTCTGTTTGCTGGTTGAAGAAGGATGTGGGAGAGGATTCTTCCTAGCCTACTGAAGGGGAAGCAGGAAGGAGGCTGGGACACAGGCATCCCACATCGCTGGGTACGCTCCTAGACCTCATCATACTCACCTCCTGATCAAATGAGGTTTGTCCCTTTACTGACTTAACAGGAAGATGAGGTTTTGTCTCTTTACGGAGTTAAATCAAGTGAGGTTTGTCCCTTTACCGACTTTACAGAAATATGAGGTTTGTCTCTCTACGGAGTTAAATCAAATGAGGTTTGTTCATAACCAGCAATGCCACAATGCCATAGCAAGGATGTTAAAATAAATGGATATCCATCCCTTTGAGCAAGGTTTGAAGCCGCCACTCCATATTCATGACTGGCAGCTGCTGTTAACAGTATGATGCATACACGATTTTGTCATGTCCACCTGGAATTCATAATATACCATGCATATTCCTAAACATGAATACATTTTAGCTTTCGCTTATGAAAGCTGTGTAGCGGGGATTTCGGAGTTACGAATACTGGTATTCAACTTGTGCATGTGTTGCATGTTGTGAAGCGTTGTACAGCCATCGTCTTTTAAGTGGTGTTAAAATGTTCATGATAAGTGTCCAATTTTAGCTGTGGTTGCAACAGTTTAACAGAAATAACAGTCTCCACAGCCTTGAACTTACGCTACATGACAAGATGTATTCTGTCTAATACAAAGAATGAGTAATGGAACTGATCCTAGACTGCACTCCTTTGTCTATGATAGGATAGCAGTAGAAGCTGTCGTACACTTGACTTGAGCAGTGATACTCACCATGCTGAGAACGGTCTGCATGAATCCTGGCAAGATGTATTCCCTGACATGAAACGTGGAGCTGGGTTCACACTCCATGCTAAACACCATACTCTCCTCGTCATACTGAAACAGGCAAAGCAAAACCAAAAAAACATTTCAACTACTTTTGTACCCTAATGTATACCCTTGAGAATATGGTAGTATAACATGGAAATGAACAGCACAAGATAGATCAAAATGGAAAAATGATGAGGAGCCCTTCCTTCAGCAGTGGAGAGAAATAGGCTAGAGATAGATATAGTATACCCTATCAATCATGCATACAAATATCCTACTTCATTTCATTTCATTAATTCACATCCATAAAGAAACATAAATAAACATTCACAGATCAACAGTTAATTGAAATCCACAGACAATTTTGTGAGTGGCTGTATTTGTAATTGGTGGATAATACACTGGGTGATTTGCCATTTGGTCCAATCCCAGTTAGTCCACTCACCATTCCGTCTACCATCACATGCTGATATGTATGGGTTAGGGTTGGGGTAGGAGGTCTGGATTAGGGTTAACAGTTGAGGTTATGGTGTAGATTAGAGTTGTTGATACGTTAACCCAGTATTTTAATCTAAAACAGTATTTTTAAGGGGTTTCTTGTAGATGAAATGGTTAGTGGACCAACTAGGACTGGACCAAATGGCAATAAACCATACACTGTACATGTGATTGCAAACACAAGCAATTAAGTGTATATATTCGTGTGCTGTTATTTACACAGTTGGGATGAACAATACAGATATCACAAACAGCCCCACCTGATAGAAAATATTACCTCACAAATGTATTTTTAGAGTTCATTGAAAATATATACCAGTCTTCTTATCTATCTACATGTATCTATCCATAACATTTACTCATCTATTATCAACTAAGCATTCCTAAATATATGTATAAGTAGGATGAAAGATTGATAAATAAGTATCCATCTTTCTATAACATTATTTATTGTTCTCTCTCTCTCTCTACATGTACATATAAAAAACATACATATGCTTTGCTTCTACTGTTACTTCCTTGTTGTATATCTATGAAGCAATCCATATATCAATATTCAATTATGCAATAAATTTGATGTACTTTTCTTTATAAACAAACAAGTACAAATCTTTTTAATCAACAAGTTATGCAACAAACCCACATTTACATACATTTTTCTCTATTTATAAATATGAAAGTACATTATCCATGCACTTGTTTATCATTTAACCTATATTTATAAATTGATAGTATATGTAAATAAAATGATATGTAGCCATCGACCTTTGTATGCATCTGTATTTCAATACATCCAACATTTGTTTCTGTTATCATTCTATTTGTTGGTTTACTCACCTCAGCAGGGCAAGTGAAGAACTGAAACTGCGCCAGAAGTCTTGCAAACTACAAGAGGAAAACAAAAGCATAGTGTAATCAATAATGAAATCAAATAATGTTTAATGATATAAGGGGAACTCATTGCTCAAACAGCATTATAATACCAGACATTTTGGGACTAATAAGTAACTATAGATTAATTTTTTATAAACCTGGTATCAAACCTGTCTGCATTATGATAAGAAAACAAATCCTGCCAAATTATATTCAAGTTTGTTTTGGTTTGGATGGAAAATAAAAGATGTGACACGACCAGTATGATATTATGAGCATTACACAGTAATGGGAGACAGAAGTCTTAAGAGTTTAGAGTCAATGCTGGCACAAAGTATGTAGTTTGGGGATATTGCACACCCTCTCAACCCTCAGCCTCTGTAGGGTTAAGGGGTCATTCAGATGAAGATTGGCGTCACTTTGTGGAAAATTCGAGAGTAGAGAATTTGTCTCTCAATGGCAAGGCCCTGGGTTTGAGTCCCACACAAGTCCTTTCCAAAAGAGCCAGCGTTGTGTTTTTTCATGCCTCCCCCTCTTCGTGGCAAAACACTCCGTCCCTCGGATAGGACGCTAAATGGAGGTCCTGTGTATACAGCAGCCAAACTATATATGCACGTTAAAGAACCCACTTAACTTCTTGATTAAGATGAGGGTAAAAACCCGGTGGAGTGGACAGAAAGCCTCTCATGGAAAACAGGTAAAAGATGCCGACCCCTCGTGGTTCATCCCAGAAGGCAATTCAGCCTCCAAACGGTATCACACAGGCATTAAGAGTGCCATACAAAATAATAAGAAGAAGAATGTAAGAAGTGTGCTCATATTAATTTTGAAAAAAGTCCTCAAACATTGGACTATTTATATTCATATCCATGTCTGTATTCAATAACCATTAAAGGGCCACTTGTGGAGTGTTTCACCATTGATACACACAATTCACATGGAGCAGTTTTCCTGCCACACAAAGAGGTGGAATGTAAGCACCGATGTAAATGCAAATACAAATAATAACTTGAATGTTCTTTGAATGTTTCCATGGTGAATGTGTACTAAAAAATACAATTTAGAAAATAGTAAAACTTTCATTGACACCATGTGGTTGTGTTCTTTTGGATAATTGGCCCACTTATGGGGTGAAGAAAAGGAAAAGGAGAGTGAAAAAGAGAGGAGAGGTGATTTTTTTGTATTTTATAACACTTACACAAGACTATTTTAGCTTTAGTTTTCAGTGTTTAAACCGAAAATAAATGGGATGAAATGGAAGTGGAAGAATAGGATGGGTGGTGATTCAGAGTTGTGAACTAGTCACAAAGTAGTTATACAGAGAAAAGAAGAGGAGATAAATGAGAAAAGGCAAAGTGTGGAGAAGTTATAGTGAAAAACTTGTTTAAAAATACAAACAGAAAGGAATAGACATATCCTTAATGATTCTATCCCCGTTAAAGGATAAAGTGAGTTGGATGTTAATTGATGGCTGCATACTCACAAATTATGACAATCAAATGGACAGAGAGGGTAAACAACAAAAAAGTACTGAAAAGAGCTACAGTCAATCAGAAACAACTTTTCAACATGAGGACTAGGAAGATGAGATTCACAGGGCTTTGAATACATGAAGAAGGACTTAAGAACTTGTCAATGACATGAAAGATTGAGAAAAAGAGGAGTAGATAAAGAAGAGTACTTTGGATGGATAACTTGATGAAATGGCTTGGAAGAGAATACATGAAGAAGGACTTAAGAACTTGTCAATGACAGGAAAGATTGAGAAAATGAGGAGTAGAGAAAGAAGAGTACTTTGGATGGATAGCTTGATGAAATGGCTTGGAAGAGAGAGAAGTAGTGGATCGAGGAGTACATCTTATAGGAAAGGCTAGAAACAGGAAGTTGTGGAGGAACATGATCGCCAAAGTCAATCGATACGGCAGCTGAATAAATAGATACTCACAAAGAAGCTGTAGATGACAGTAGAGAAGAGAGCTCCGATGAAGCCTTCCCATGTCTTCTTGGGTGACAGCTTGATCAGCGATGTCCTTCCGAAAAAGAACCCTGTACAAAAGATTTCGGTATGGATGTGGATATTACATGTCATCATTTTGCCATGAAATGTTACACACAATTATGTTTATCTTTTAATGGTGTACAGCATCTGTTCAAACTTAAACAAAGATGTGTAAAGCTATTACTGTGAGATTGCTTACACTACATTGTTAAGGTATACTGGTGATTCCTGCTGAGTTTCATGACTTTTGCAAATGAGCTACCCCGTCTTTCAGCTCTCTGCAATACAGCTGTTGGCATGGTAGTTTTGATCACCTATAGTTATAAAGATTTTATAGCTGCAAGCAAAAAGACAACATAAATTTGCCTTAGTTACATGTACACCTATCATAGCATCAGCCATTGAGCTCTCAACATGGCAGCAGTTGCCACAACAGTATTATCGCTCGGACCTTACAACCATGTTATGGCTACATGCATGAGGACTAAATGAACTCACCAAACATGTATGCCATGATGTCATTGCAGATGACACACGTTGTCGAGAGAAGGAACCAGATCATTCCTTCAAACAAGGTCTGTACTATCAGGTTGGACTGGGTGACCACAATGAGGAGTGCTATGTGGGTCCATCCAAACTGTAAGGAGGAAGATAAAGATATAGAATTGGGGGTAATTGAGACATTTTTCGCAATTAATTTGTAATGCAAAAAGATTGCGCCACGACGTTTCATGACTTTTTTCCCTTCAAGTCTCACGCAACTTTTAAGACCGAATTTGCGATGTGGGGGTACGCGGTTCCGAAGTTATGTAACATTTTGTACGTGCATGTCAGACCAAAAATTGCTCAAAAACATGATTTCATGTACAAATCCAATGCAAATACTGTATCTAGCCAAAATTCATAAATGTATCATTATTTTTATTTTTACAGATGAAAAACAATAGATTTCATGTAATTTATGACCGAAATAGTGTTGCCAATGATTTCCATCGGGAACAACAATGAAAAACATAAAGTAGAAAAAACAAAGAAATAAATAAGAAATTCAAAAAACAATAAAATACGTAAGAAAAACTTTAATATTGCCATTTTTTAAAATTCCAATTTTATAATAATCCTAAGATGAGTGTCTGGACTGAAATCTAGCAGTTTTGGGGCTACATTTGAAGATATACAACCAAATTGTGATTTCATGCATTTAATCAGCATAATTGATTGATTAAAAATTTGAATAATTTGAATAATTGGGTGCAACTGACAATCTAATTTGGCGATTACGTCATCGGTGACGTAGGTGCCAATTTTCCTCGGCGATCACGCAATCAACGGTCAAGATCCTAGGGCCCCCGCCCCCCCCCAATAGGCTAAAAGGCTCTGGGCATGCCGTCCCCCCCCTCCCCCCCCCCCCCCCCCCCCCAAATGAATTGTGCCCACTGCTTACCAGAGTGAATTGCACAAGTATTGCTTCTTCTGGAGTGACAGCACAAACATCATGAAGCCTGCCAATAGATGACGAAGAAGAAAAGAAAACATAGGGAAAAAAGAGAAATTTTGACTATGCAGACACTTGAGTATTACCATAATCTCTGACAGTAGAAATTAATTGTCTGGTGCCCAGAAGACTTGCTATTCGGAAATGAAATCAGACCTAACTGAGAGAGACCTGTTCTATATAATCATTACACCATGTTTGGTCATATTTGGTCAAATATTGCACAAGTTATCCTGTAAAAAGCAACTTTTCACAATTTTACCTTGACATTGACATTTGTCTGTGTTTGACCCTAGTCCTACACAGGTCATTGGTTGTATGGATTAAATGCAGGTGTCAAGTTTGAATGGTTTGTAGGTGTCAAGTTTGAAAGAGTTTAACTGCTTGAAGATATTGTGTAAACAGTCTGGGGAAAGACAACCCCAAAACACAATGCCTGGGGCCAATGAGTGGTGGGTACTCTCAGTAATCTCAGGGCCCAACATACAGGCATACAACATGATACAACACAGCTCAGAAAAGCCAAACCAAATGTGCTAGTACACTAACAAGGCGCGCTGCACCATTCTAGCTAACGATCATGATCTCGGTACTTGGAATTACATGGCATGGTCTAGTCTGACCATTTTGTACAGGTTGTAGGAAACAGTAATAGAGCGCGCTGGATACAATAATCAATAGCAACCATTAAAATGTTTGTGTGTTGTTATTTTCGCAGTCTGCGCCTCATTCCCGAAAGTTAAAACACCACAAAATATATGTTTACAGTATATAAATAGAGAACAAATTCATGTTTCAACATATCTTCTTACCAATGATGTACTGTAACTCTCTATAAATAGAGAACAAATTCATGTTTCAACAAATCTTCTTACCAATGATGCACTGTAACTCTCTATAAATAGAGAACAAATTCATGTTTCAACATATCTTCTTACCAATGATGTACTGTAACTCTCGATAAATAGAGAACAAATTCATGTTTCAATAAATCTTCTTACCAATGACGTACAGACAGAATGAGATGAATCGGTAGTAGTCAATAAATGGCTGCAGGACATTCTGAAAATACAAACAAAATGGTAGATATCATTAAAAACTATTCATTTCATTTCATTTTCATTATCTACCCAGTATGTATGTATATACAGTGTGTACATGTATGAAAGTTTTTATGTATTTTCATTTCATTTCATTTATTTCTGTAGAACATTCTTCAATCTTCAACAATGCACAGAAAACCAACGACTAAATATCATATCAAGTAGCAGTAAGGGATCCCTACATCTTGTGAGTGCAATTCTCCCTATCGCATATAGCTCTCCGAATCTGAACGCATGTGGCGCTCTAATTTTTTTAACCTTTAATTCTTGGGATATGAACTTCTGGTTCACGAACATTCTATAGCCATCGTCTTGCTTGTGTCTTTTCATTCCTTCATTAGTCCATCCACAATCAATGTTGAGGTAGGCAAAAACATGGCCATGAGTGATTGGTGGTATTTTTTTCAAGTCATTCGTCCATGTAACAACCCTTCCATTTTAATATTACGAGGTTTACGAGGGTCGAAATTACAGATTCTGTGCGTTATTGCGTGAACTGAATACGTATCAAACTCTTACTGGGAGTATACATCCCAAAAGCAATCTATCAGATGTCGGAATCGCGTGGTGATATCGCTTGATATCGGCTATATACGATAGGGAGAATTGATGTGGCGAAGTGAATGCAGTACACATATATGAAGCTTACTAGTTCTCTCCTGAGGACGATGCCAAAGTAGTCTTTGACGCTCTGTCCATAGACGAAATAGTTGGCACAAACTAAGAAGTACCAGCTGAGCGTTCTGAACCAGGGCAGGTTCTGTGTGCGGTAGACTGCATGGCCAATGCTGATGATCTCCTTAAAACACATCACTTCAATCAGCAGAATCTAGATCAAATAAACATAGAAAATGATAATATAAACAAATTCATTACTCTTCATGAGATTGAAATGCTCCAGGGAATGATTTGCCTGGTGTAGCAATGCAATTTGCTCCCTATTTTAAGCAGATTGCTCCACAGAGAGTCACAGACGTATAACAGTCATTGGTAATTGGTCTGCACACTAATTTCTCCGCTCATCAAATTTTACATCCTCAGTTATTTTCTGTGATCTGAAGAACAAGTATCAGATTGCATGATGCTGATGATCACCAATACATACATCACCTCTCAATCTGAAGAATATACATGTAGGATTAAGAAATAAACACATGACATTATCATATGGCATGGTGAACAGATTCAATATCCCATTTTCACTTTGTATGCAAATTTTATTCACATTGTTCAAACAATACAGAACGTTCCTATTGGTAACCCCACACCTTGTCCTAAGTTTGTCTGAGTAGCAACAACTAATAGATTCAATGTGCATTCCATCCATTCAAACTGAATCACAAAATACAGGTGGATGTCACCAAGCAATTACGGGAAAGTTGTGAATACATTATGAAAATGGCTTATTAAATGAATGGAAACTGCATCTACAGGAAAAACATAACATCAGTGTGATAAAGAGTGCCCAAGAAAAGTAGCGAGACATGCCATAGGGGTTGAGGTTCCCTCCATTGAAGGCCTGCACCACAAGAATGTCCTGTCTAAAGAGAAACAAAGAATGCGGGGCCCCTCGCACCCATTAAATGACCTTTCCAACCAGCCAAAAATATGCCTATGTTCACCATGCAAAAAGGGTGCACATTTTCGACAATTGTTCCTCCCCGACTTGATGCATCTTTCTAAACTCTCAAGTTAGATAAGTTTCATTTTCATGAGCTTGCATTATATGATACTATGTGATAGTGTACATAGTGTCTGCAATCTTGCATGATCCATCTCTCTCTCTCTCTCTTGCTCTGCCCTCTACCACTCCCCTCCCCCTTTCTCTCACTCTTTCACTTTCTGATACTATTCTCTCTCGTTTATGTTTCAAACACTCGAACAAGGAACACAATTATAATGTATATGGTCATGCATTATCCCAAAGTGAAAGTTTGACAATCTAGTATCTGAATAAATGGCAATCAATTTCACTCTGAAGTGAATTTAGACACTGTGGATTGATCGTTAATAATGTAGCATTGTAGTTGTATGTATGTTAATGCTTATGTTATGTTATGTAATGTTATGTTTAAGTATATTTATGTTTATGTGATATAATTCTGTGTTTATGTATATTGTATCTATTTTTGTAGAAGTGGAAAATGAATTTCCTGCTCAGAATAAATAAATGAACTATTTACAATATATAATTTCTCTGTGCTTGCATTTAAAGTTGACATTCTCTTCTCTGGGATATTTTTTTTCCCCAGGAAAGCAATGTTGATTTGTTTTCGTACCAGTCCTGTGAGTCCCACTGGGCCCATGTAGATGATGAACATGTAGCCAAACACCAGCGCAAAGGACACTGCTCCTCGGATCACCCAGTTCTGCCATCTACAGGACATGGGGATGGGCAGACGAGGAGGAGGAGGAGGAGGAGGAGGAGGAGGAGGAGGAGGAGAGACAAAAAAGAACAGGATGACGGAAATCAATTAGAGAGGAGGAGATAAAACTCAAAAATGGTAGATCATGATGATCATGAGACATAAGCAAACAATAAGGGGCCACATGAGGACATGAAGAAGGAGGAAGAGTGGAGGGGAGGTTAAAGAAAAGAAAGGGTGTGTTGATGAGGAAGAAGGGATGAAGAAAAAGAGGAAGAAGGAAGAAACAAAGAGAGAAAGGGGGGGAAGAGGGGAAGGCAGGGGAGGAGGAAAAGAGGAAGGAAGAGGGAAGGAAGAAATAGAGATGGGGAGGAAGAGGAGGAAGAGGGGAAGAAGAAGAAAGAAATAGCGGAAAGGGTGAAGGGGAGAAGAGGCGGAAAAGGATTAAGATAATGATAATGGAAATTAAAATAACAGCATTGTGCCCATTTAAAGAGACCCAAACCATACATGTATGTAGGGTACAACGTCTTATGCATATTATGAGAAAGCGTATGCACACAAATTACAAATTACTTTGAAGTGTTTGCAATACAGGTGACTGTGCACACTGCAAAGAAATACAGATACTCAGTAATACAGTGAACATGTACATACTGTTCATAGTACATGTGCGTGTGCATGTACATGTATGTATGTCACTGTCCCGCATATTGTATTCAAAATTCTGCACAGCATCTATGTGTCTGGTACTGGGGGTGTTTCAACAAGATGTAAGAAGTTATGCATGACTGGTGACCTGAGGTCATATTCATGAAAGCATAATAGCCTAGTTGGTTACTACAATGCATGCATTTTGATGCACTTTAGTAAGTAACTAGGCTTAGTAAGGTTCCATGAATATGGCTCCTGTCCTTGTGCTAAATGAGATATAATTTGTTCCTGTTTCTAACAAAGACGGAGTGAATTACCTACAATCATCAACTTTGACAAATAATGAATTCAGATGCTTGTTAACAAAAAGATTTTTAATCCAAAAAGATCAGGTTTCAACTTTAGCTCATGGGAATAAAAATCAATGAGAATCTATTATGGCACCCAAGAACAGGTTACCAGTCATGTGTAGCTTAGACACATCTTGGTGAAACATCCCCCTGGGCCCTATTGCATAAAACTTACCATTGATAGTAACTTTGCTATCAATGGTAATTTTTATGAAAACTTTGACTTTGATTGGCTGTTCAGCAATGTTACCACCATTGATGGCAGAATTACATATGTACCATTAATAGTAAGTTTTATGCAACAGGGCCCTGGTTTGACTCTGGGACCATACCTTGGGGGCAGCCCCTTGAGGAAGAAGGGGATGTTGTCTCTCTGGGGAGGGATGGGGGGCTCATGAATCTCTGGTAGCCCCAAGCTGGCTGGGGGCACACACCCAGCACTGACTGGCTTCTCATCGCTAGACGGCTTCCCATCGCTGGGTGGCTTCCCATCGCTAGGTGGCTTATTCTCACCACTAGAGGGTGTCTCAGCACTGGACAGCTTCTCAGCACTAGAGGGCTTCTGGAGAGGACACAAGAGTCAAGATTACAATTTAACAACAGAATTTATCATTACTGTGCAATAAGCAGATTATTATACTGGTCTGACTAGCAACAATTACATAGATTTAGAGTGCATTCCATTAATAGAAACTGCATCACTAGATACACTGTACAGGTGATTGAAATACCACGTTTTTGCGCACTTCGGGGCGCGGGGGGGGGGGGGGGGGGAAGCTGTAAATACATTACATGCAGCGTGTTTCATGCTGAACTGGGAAAAATATACTGCGGCTTAAAACTGCGGCTCCTTCCTTTTCTTCCCTTTCCCCTTCCCTATGCCAATTCCTCTGAGCTGGAGTGTATTATAAGCAGCTGTTATACATGCCATTCAAACAACACAATGCTTGTCCCAAGTTTGTCCGACTAGCAACAACTAATAGATAAATGGTGCGTTCCACCCATTGAAAATGGATCACTAGATACATGTGAATGAAATAAGATGTTACGCTGCAGTAAGGGGGAATAGAAGTCATTACAAAAACAGCTTGTTTATTAAAGATTGATACAAAAGCCTGGATCTATCTTCAACAAGGTTGTACACATCCATGCAGTGTACGTACATGTATGTGACTAAGACATTGAAGATTTTTTGGTTTACTACTACATGTAGATCTCTCTACCCAACATATTTGTATGCATGTACAGATCAAGTATACATCATGTACAGTTTGCATTTTCAAGCATATAATGTGTGTGCCCCATAAGAGTTGTGTGTATTACTTACAGGCACAAAATTAATGTATCAGGGGTGCTTTTATATAGGATAATGAAAAACTTGTGTACATGTATACTTAAATGTAATTTTTCTGTACAGTATGGTACGTGAGAATGCTGTACTGCTATAGACACGTTCATATACACTGTAGGATGCACGTCTGTATATCAGTGATTAATTCAGAAGGAAGTACTAGAAATGTGATAGCGAAGGGAACAATACAATTACAGATGTATTCACTGTATGCAACTGTTGAAGCGTTATACACTGTATGAAATATCTACAGGCCTGGCTTGAATTGTTATTTCTACTGTAAACCACAGAGGCAATGAACTGGCTATCCCTGACCCATACAGTACATGAAAGGCATCTTCACACTG
This sequence comes from Arbacia lixula, assembly GCA_963669155.1. Lineage (NCBI taxonomy): Eukaryota > Metazoa > Echinodermata > Echinoidea > Arbacioida > Arbaciidae > Arbacia > Arbacia lixula. The sequence goes on along the minus strand of OZ022593.1, from coordinate 19,058,377 downwards.
AGAGGTGTGTAATCATCACTTATCAGTCTAATCACATGCTAAAAATACACTGGCCACCTTCTTGAGTACATGTTTATGTTTACAGCTATAATACTGCATACAGTATAATACTGCACACATGCATAGAGGCTGTGGGTGTGCATACAGTGTAATTTGAAGGGTTATGATTTATTATTCATAATATGTAAAGCATAATGAAAAAGTACATTGTCATTTCGAACATATTTAGACAAAATTTAAAAGGGACCCTTTGAATTTGATATGATTGTATGATAATACCTTGTATGATTTCATAGTGCAATGTGCAATTTTCCCCCTTTACTAACAACATGTCCATGTACACAAAATCACAGAGATGTAGTACATGTACCCATCAAGGGCAGTACTATGGGGCCTGGCGGAGAAGGAGTTTTAAAAAAGGAGTTTATTTCATTTTGGATTGGAGAACCCTTTATCATAGAATCAGCAAAGCCTACACGTATCTATTTCACTTCGGATAATAAAACTCACTTCATTTTCAGATTGAAGAACCTTCAGATATTTGCATGCATTTAAATGTTTAGAAAAAGTACACCTTGTTTGTTTGTTTGTTTTTTTATTAAATAGCTCAGAGGTACATGTTCAAAATGCGTCTGTTCGGAATAAACATCAACCTTTGTTACAACGAACATATGCACCCATATCTGGTACATGTTCAGTAAATGCTTGAGTAGCAAATGTGATCTACATAAATCTGGGGTGTGCAAATACAAATCAATCTAAGTATGTTTGTTTTAAAAATGTTATCTGCAAATACATCTAGAGTTACTTGCGGTCAGATTAATGATAAAAATGAGAATACTGTACAATCCGTGCACACATGTACATTATACAAGTACATGAACCTATGTACTGTAATAGAGGCGATGTAAACACACTATGTGTAGTCACTTCGAAATTAATGCATGTTAATAAGTGCTTTTAATCAACCAGTTCATAATCTTACAGTCATTGTTGGCTGCAAATCTCTGTATATATTTCTCTTATCATTTTGCTGGTTTACTTATTTGCGATGTTACATAGTACATGAAGCGCTATACAGCCATCATTATTAAGCGAAGCACTGAATTCGTTCCAACTTATTTGTCCCAAAACTACCCCACTCACTTTCCCACATGCCTGACATACGTACAGTATGCCTCTCTGAATGGAATACAACTAATGATATCTGACACGACTTGAATAAAAATGTGCAAAATTTGACACTTCCTAGAACATGCTATGCAGGCCAACATTTCTTGAACCAGGGTCTCAATTCAGGGAAAATAATCTTCATTTCCTAACCACAAATCCCATGATTGCATTCAAGAGCACATTAGTCCAAATTTGTCTGTGCAAAGCCTTTAATTCTAAAGATTTCTGTCACATGTGTCAATGTTATCTAATTTTGCAGATAAACATTGACAATGATTACATGAAAGAGTGAAATTGTGTCAAATATTCTGAATTGACTTCAATAAATGTGCAGGTATTGGAATAAATTACAGCACCAAGTGATCCTCCATAGCATACACTCCAGCTCAAAGGAATTGGCATAGGGAAAAGGAAAGGGAAGAAAGGGAAGGAGCCGCAGTTTTAAACCATGGTATATTTTGTCCAATTCAGCACGAAACACAATGTTTTAGCCTGAGAAGCATCATGTTTCATGTTGAACTGGACAAAATATACCAGGTTTAAAACTGCGGCTCCTTCCCTTTCTTCCTTTTCCCTTTCCCTATGCCAATTCCTTTGAGCTGTAGTATACATTTAGGCTACCCTCCATATAATAACAGCTCCCTTGTTGCACATCTTAAAGGGAAGGTCCTCCCTGAAGTTAAGTTGGTCTTCAAAAAAGCAGAAACATGTCAGTGAAGGTTTGACGAAGATTGATAAAATGATTATAAAAAAAGATATGACCTTTTAAAATTTTGATTTTGTGACGTCACATGCAAGGTGCTCTCCCATATGTTGGGTGCTGTATGATTCCATAAATTGCTCTTTCAAAAAAAAAATAAAACACAACATATGGGAGAGCATCTCGCACAAGTATGACATCACAAAATTTCCTTCATGTCTCATCAGCCTTTTATGAAAACCAACTTAACTTCAGGGTCGACTTTCCCTTTAACTTGCCATCCCTCTCTCACACAGGCACACACACACATGAAACAGTTCATTGCTGCAACACAGGAGTCTGTCCCTGGTACAATGTATAGCTGCAACATGGTTACACATTCTAACACTTACTCTTTAATTCAGATGGAGTATCTATCACCATGGAAACTGAAGTACAATGAATTTTCAAGGACTGCACAGTGTCTATGACGTCAGTGCTTACATGATACCGCACTTATTCTGATGTGGCAAGATAATAAAGTCTTATGGCCTTCACCTGATGGGAAAGGGTGTATCGAGTGACATGCATGCTAATCACTCTCACAAGTGTATGGCCGTATGGTAATTGTGTAATGCAATTTGAAGTCTGTCTACCTGGCACTGACTTGGTTAATTAATGCACTGGTACCACTCTCCACAGACTTGACAGACAAATGTACTGTATATCGTATTGAAAGCTCACTTTAAAATAGCTCTACAAGAGCAGTCAGACTATGGCAATAATGGTGAAATATTCAGCTTTTGTAATGTCCCTATTTGGGTAGTCTGAGAAGAACAAATTCATCCAAAAATTACCTACACTGTACTTAAACTTCAAATAATTTTTTTTACCATAAACAACACCTGACAATATAATGGGTAGTTTTGATTTTTTGTCACATCACCCGACCGTGACACATTATGCTTGCATGCACAGCACAGGCAGGGGCGGACTTGAAATACCACTGGGTACCGCCAGTCTCTGTGCACAAATGGGCCAAACCCTCATTTTTACGGGTTATTTTTACAATTACGGGTACAGATTGATGGGTATTGTACACATATACTGTACAAAATTCAACATCTGGGTAATCTTTCCATACCTTGTGTCTTGCACGTTGGATACGCATATCTAAAGCCTTGGGCAGACAGAACGTTTGCAACTTTTTTTTTTTTTTTATTCGCCATCAAATGACAGAGAGAAGCAATTTGACACCAATCTTTAATTTATAAGGACAAATATAAATGTTTTTATTTTTGTCCATCTCTTATCCTTTCATGTACATGTAGCACATTTTTGTCAGTCAGAATAATAAAATAAACAGAAACAACACATGGTAGAGAACTCCATAAATTGTACAATTTTGCTCAATTTTCTTTTTTTTTTCATTGATCAGCCATACTGTACAGGAATTACTACCTGTACAGGAATTACTACATGTACAGTATATTTCCTTTTCATGCCTAGTATTACACATTCTACACTGTACATACTGTTGTAGCATGAAGGCAGAGCTAGTTCAAACAGTGATACTGACAAATCTTCTGGTACTGAATGTGTACACTGCGCCAGTATACTAGTGCACAAACTGCATACAATGATAAGACAGCTCTAGTGATTGCAGGGTACCAGTTCTGACAATACCCATGGCTCCATGTTCACACTACTGTAATCAAAAGCATGACAGCTGTTCCACTCTACAGACTCAGCTCCATGCAGTTTCCAAAATAAAAATGGAGAACAAAATAATCACAGCAAATCATCAAATCTGATGCACGTTTAGGCACAGAGCCCTGTGTTTTTTTCACAGCAAATATGATGCAAGATTTGTGATGCAGGATTTCCTATGGTTTCTCATATTTCAACATTTCATTAAATATTACATTTTCACACAATTAGTTATAAGACGAGACAGGTGTGAACAAGTACATGATTACTGAGATTACCTTGTATGAACAAATCTATGGTCAGTGTGGATTTCATGTAGTAGACATGGACACCAAAAGACCCCAAAATACAAAGGTAGGACTGGTGGTAATGTATTCATCAAGCCTACGGCTGAATTTGTGTCTAAAAATAGATCGGTGTGAAGGAAGGGGATGCAGGGATAGTCTATGATCAAGACCTCTAGTAGTGCACTGTTTTGAGGTAAAAGGGCTTTAAACGCTTTGGCCTACATGTATATATTCTAAATAAAGGTTTAATGGAAACAGTGTACTAAACCTGGCCTAACTTTACGGGACACCAAATAATAAATTATCATTAATTCCATATAATTGATATTGTCCTCATAAGCCCTATGGAATAGTAAGTTTCTCCACAAAGCAATTACAACAAATAATTGAAGTATAATTGATTCTGTGCTGAAAATCAATGATTTTATAGCAGCATCAGATGATTTATTTGGCACCCCATAAAGCTAGGCAACGTATTTTACATGCACTGATGTGAATATGTTGCTGACAAAGAAACCAAAAATGGCAAACCATACAGCATTGCACAGTGTACTAGAATATTCTCAAACATTCTTGATGATTTATGGCCACTTACAGATTACAAGACTTTGAAATGCATGACGTGTGTGTTGATCAATGCATACATGTACTTGTGTAAGCATGTACACTCCAGCTGAAAGGAATTGGCATAGGGAAAGGGACGAAAGGGAAGGACCCGCAGCTTTAAACCATGGTATACTTTGTCCAGTTCAGCATGAAACATGATGCTTTTTAGGCTAAAACATCATGTTTCACGCTGAACTGGACAAAATATACCACGGTTTAAAACTGCGGCTCCTTCCATTTCTTCCCTTTCCCTTTCCCTATGCCAATTCCTTTCAGCTGGAGTGTACATCACAAAATCACAAACTGGTCAATGTTAATGGATCTGTATCATTTTAAAATGAAATTCCTCTATCTCTATTTCTCTATTCGCATAGCCGATATCAAACGATATCACCTGATCTGATCGATTGCTCTTGGGACGCATACTTCCGGTAAGAGTTTGGTACGTATTCAATTCACGCAATAACCCCTGTGAGGGGGGGGGGGGGGGGGGGGGGACAACCTGAGAGAGCATAGTCTTTGATACCAGATGTATGCGGATCTATGTCAACAGACTCAATTGTGTTCAAGTAACTACATTTGTACTCCACATCCCATAGGGAAGAAAGGGAAGGAGTCGCAGTTTTAAACTGTGGTATATTTTGTCCAGTTCAGCATTTAACACGATGCTTCAGCCTAAAAAGCATGTTTCATGCTGAACTGGACAAAATATACAGCGGTTTAAAACTGCGGCTCTTTCCCTCTCTTCCCCTTTCCCTATGCCAATTCCTTTGAGCTGGAGTATAGCCAAGGACCCTATTACCGATCGGTACACAGTACCGGGTATTACTGATCATTAGTCGATACTGTTTTTGCACCACAAAGTAAATTGATGCACATTTCGGAGCTGAAAAGATTGTAGAAATCTATTTAGAACCTCTTCATATCTAAAACGGTGACATTTCCCTTAAATATTAAATATAATCTAGTCATAGCCATCGATATCAATGTCTCTAGCAGCTGAGCATGTTTCAGCATGGATGACTTCAACAGATTCTAATTCCTTTTCAGTCCATCACAGCAGCTACATATTGGTTGAGACAGTAGGGTTAAGGATATAATATGACAAGGATTAGGTTTAGGGATAGGAGAAGGGTTGTGATTACTTATAATCCCTGTATTGACTGAATTGCATCTGTGTCTAAATCTGATGTCAATGTACATACATGTAAGAAGAATTTCACCTTGCATGTTTGTAGTACTAGCGACCACCTAACACTTAAATAAATCACCTAACATGCATGCATCAATAATTAATATGTGCCGAGTATATCAACTCATTTCTAGCCTACTGGGTGTTTTCCAACATGATTAGAAAGGTTAACTGAAGACTATTGATACACTAAATGCATCATCTATGGGTGCATTTATAGTTTGTTGAACTTGAAGGTTGTTAAACACACCCGATGACAAAGCATCACTCTTGACTTAAGAGATGGCCCCTCTCTCTCCATTTATTTACATACAGGTGTAGGGCGCGTTTCTCGACACGATGACAACTCTAACCTCATTAACATGGTATCTTTACACACGAATATGACCAAAATGAAAAGCATGAAAGAAAATCCACATGAATTGATTAAACAGAAGAAAATGAGAGATTGATATCACAATAATCTTCATGAAAATGATGTGTTATACATCAAGCCATAGGATTATCAACATTTTAAACAACATATCACCCCATATTTTAACAAAATTACCATTTCATATTTCAACCTGATATTTTATCAATTATTGCAGAGTTTCGTGAGAAAGGCTATCAATTTGTCTGAAAATTACAATCCAGTATCGATACATGAGATGTCACTGATATCTGACTTACTGTAGTATTCTTTTCAAGAAACGGTTTCTAGTAAGCATCATTCATGCTAGCGTGAGCTCCAAAAAAAGTCCAAGTGAGATGTCACTGGCATTCTAATGTAGAAACAGGTCCATACTCTGCCGATCGAGAGTCTAGTCTAGACATGTTTCTAACTATCAATCACTACAACTTCTATACATTTACAGATTTGGGCTAGTCGTATCTAGTCTTTCCAGGACCAAGACATAGACCTAGGCCACATACTAGACAGGAATAACCATCTCATTCAGGGCATTTTTTAATCAAAATTACATTTTTGGACATACCCCCCGAGTCTAGATAGGGGAGCCAGATGCAATCTCAGCGGATCCAACGTCCTACAGAGACTCATTTTTCG
>OZ022593.1:18929496-19051482 GCA_963669155.1 Arbacia lixula | reverse complement strand
TAAATTAAGATTCCTGTTTGTTAACAATATTCTGAATATATAAAATAAGTTTATGGACTTGTCGAATTGATTAGGGTTGTTGGAAATTGACTAGCAATATGTTAAAACAGGAACAATTTGGGTACTACTAAGGGTCACGTACAATTCGTGCGTAAAGTCGTTCTTAGCTTTAGCTAGAACAACTTGGTGAAACACTTCAGGTTTTTCCTGGCACCATGTGTCTGTGGAGGCCTCACAGCAAACACCAAACGTTTTTCAGCACGTTTTCAAAACGTGTTTTTTAGGTCCTGTACGTCTCCGCCCTAAATGAACGTTTTTAAAACGTTCAAGTTTGAACTTAACTTTTTTTTTTTTAGAACGTTTTAAAACTGCCTTCGTTGATAACAAAATCCCCCTACCTCCACCCTACCCCCACCGAAGATTCGTTAGTCCGAAAACGAAATAACGTTCGTATGTACGAAGGTTGGTTAGTCCGAAAAATAAATAAGGTGGATCAAAGCTAGTTGATTTTAATTTTGTCTGAGCAATTGCTGCCTGAGACGATGGCTGCGGATGGCTGTTTTGCCCCCCCCCCCCCCCCCCCCAGCCAAAAAAAAAGGGAATCGACGCCCCTGTTGGAGGTTTCAATTGCTCCTATTCTGGTGCAAACACCCCCCCCCCCCCCACACACACACACACACACACACACACGCGCGCGCGCGCGCGCACACACCGCGCAGAACCATACTAGCCCCATAAGCCTATGACCATCCATTTAAAAAAAAAACCCTGCGTATTTGATCTGCCCTGGTAATTGTAGATCAGCCCCTTCCCACCCCCATAATAACAAGAAACAATAAACACAACTATTCGTAGAATTAATATATTTTTTTTTGAGAGGTCCAAAAAGAAGCAGGGCTTGTGTACATTGGACCCCGAGTGAAAGTTTATAGAGATTATGTCATATATAATACATTCTAAGTAAACATATATGAGAAAAACTAAAACCTTTTGCTTGAAAAAGTTTCTCTTTAAAACAACAAAACAACATATTTTCTGGTCTTTAAATTGCTTAGACATGTCATATCAACAGCTTTTCAAAAGTATTTTCACTTGAATATATCGTTTAATAACAGAAATGTGATTTTCCGTCGTAAATAAGCCATTTTAGAGTTTCTAAGCCCCGCCCATAAAACAAACTCTGTTTCACGCGATCGCTGTCAATCATGATGTCACTTGAGCGCAGCAGGGGCCGGGCCGGGCCGGGGAACGTGCTTTCCGAGCTCTGTGTTGAACGCCCGTGTTTTGTATTGCTTTGTCGAAGAATTGGCCATGTAATTTGCCTCCAATTGGAAGAATTCAAGAGGAAATGCCGAAGAGGTGCATAGTGGCAGGGTGTAGTAACACCTCCAAAAATGGTGTGAGCCTGCACTTCTTCCCAAAAGATGACAATTTACGGCGAATTTGGTCAGCGAGAGTAAGGCTGACTCGTGCGAATTGGAAAGGCCCCAGCGACAGTAGCGTAATTTGCGGCGCTCACTTCCCCGACGATGCCTACGAGCCGGCGGGACTGTATGCGGAGTTCAACATTAAGTTCAGGAGGAAGTTGAAGTTGGATGCGGTCCCCGTCATTAATCTCCCGACCAATGGGCCTACCCAAGAAAAGGAGGAGAAAAGGAGCAGACCAGCATTTGATAAAAGGAAGAAAATCATGGTTCGTATACCTCGTTGTTTTGCTTTTCTTATATTAAAGATTGTCCGTCCCTTTTGCAAGCTTAAAATTTGAAATCGTCAATCACGATCGTAAAATGAAGAAAGTGTGATTCAAGACCATTTCTAAGAATATAGCACGTTGAAGCTTTCTGTATGTGTAAAAAATTTCAGCCGTTAAATTTCAAACCGACTTTTTTCGTACTACGAAAAAAGTATTAGTCTTTGTTACAGTATCTATGTGGTTATTATGCGTGTGTGAAATCCTAATTTTATGAGTAACTACCATACTTTGGAGATGATTCCTTCGGCAATCCCGTACAATAGGGGACCAGGGTATCCCACTAATTTTATGAATTTTAACCCTAAACCTAACCCTGACCCTAAACCCTAACCCTAAACCTAATTCTGAACCTAACACTGACCCTAACCCTAACCCTAGACAAAATTTTCACTGCTTAATTCGTCAAAAAAAGTGATTTCTAGGTCACTTTCTGCCGACGACAATCGGTATTGCAGTGTTCCCATTTGCGTGCATTATATATGTGCGATGCACCCTGGTCCTCTATTGTACGGGATTGCTATTCCTTCTATAGAACAATTTTTTTCATAATGCGTTTTCTAATTTAATAAACAGATTAATCAATAAAGCAGATATTTCAACACAAACTGCTAAGAGCCTGAGGTAAAGACTATCAATCAGACTTTGTTTATGTGCATTATTTGAATTTTACACTACGTATCAGTTTCAAATTGTGAATATAGAGCTTGCTAACACTTTTTTATGTTTTGCCAATGTTTTGATGGTTTTGTGGTGATCTGAAAAAGGGACTGGCTGTCTTTAATCCTGTAAATTGCGAAGAAATATTCGCTCAGCCTCGGCTCACTGCTCTGCATGCGCTAAAAATAGGGTCGGCTAGTCACGGCTAGATCGTCGCGTAGCAGTCCCGATCCCGGGGCTAGTTGCGCATGCATGTTATTGTGCGATACCATTTGGCGAGGCTCATTTTAATGCCAGTGATACCTACCTAGTTGTAATCATGGAAATTTTGATTGTTGCAATTGAAAATAACTTTAAATTTTTCACACTACTTAATTACGTAAATCTGGAAATCTGTGTAGGAAATGGCACATGATGACACGACTAGTAGGCCTACTTTTACTAGAAATACATTTTTTTTGCCTCCGCTGTTTATGTTTTTGGGTTGTCTGTCCGTCCGTCCGTCCGTCCGTCCCGAATCCGTTTAGGCAATATCTTGAGAACTGTTGACCAGATTTGCTTCATACTTGTTACATGTGTGAATTGCGTAAAACTAATGAAGTTTGTAAAATTGGGGTCAAATCTTGTTGAGGTCAGAGGTCAAAGGTGCAATGAACTTTGTGAAAAATTGCCCAAAATTGACCTGTTTCACATTAAATCCAAATCCAAGGATTCAATTAATTCTCATCTAACATGGTACAAAGATGGATCACTACTTGGGGGTAGACTGGTGACATTTTTGATAAAATTCCTGAAAGGTCAGAGGTCAAAGGTCAATGAACTTTGTGAAAAATTGCCAAAAATTGACCTTCACAATAAATCCAAATCCAAGGATGCAATTCTCATTAAACATGGTAGGCCTACATAGATGGATTACTACTTGGGAGTAGACTGATAACATTTTTGGTGAAATTTTTCAAAGGTCAGAGGTCAAAGGTCAAATTTGCCAAAATTGGCTTTTTTCACATTGAATCAAAATCTGATGTTTCAATTCAAACCAAACATGGTACAGAAATGTATCACCTCATGGGGATAGACTGGTTAAAGTTTGGGTAAAATTCCTAAAGGTCAGAGGTCAAAGATTTATGAACTTTGCCAAAACTGGCTAAAATTGATTGAAATTTTTCACAATAAATCCAATTCCAATTATGCATTCCTTTCCAACCAAACATGGTACAGAGATGAATCACTTCTGATGGCATATTTGATAAAATTGGATTGGAAGTCAAGAGATAAGAGGTCAAAGGTCAATGAACATTGTCAAACTTGGCTTAACATGGAAACACAGAATATATTTTTCTTTCACATAGGAATTCAATGGTACATTGCCCACCAAACATACATATTTTCAGAGAATAAATCTAAGTAGAGCTAGAAAAGAGGCGGAGGAATATTTATCGACTGCGTGGCAGTCGAATTGCTCTAGTTTACTGTTACATGTGTTGTTAAATAGCTGAGATTATCACTTTTTTTGTCAACTTTTTTACACCCTCAGATGCTGGATGAACTTCTTGGAACTCCTGTTGTGTCTAATGAAATTTCGCTAGATGAAGGGCCTGAAGAGGCCACGGAACATGAGCAGGAACCACAACCAGAGGAGGAGCCTGTAGGTGACCCAGTAGGTGACCCAGGAGGTGACCCAGTAGGTCACCCAGTAGGTGACCCAGGAGATGGCCCAGGAGATGCCCCTGGGTGTAGTCAATGGGACCTTCATGAGAACATGGACGTCAATAATGAGACACAGTCAACTGAGGAATTACATCAACAGGTAATGCATAAAATCTATGCAAGCTTGCATATTATATTATTCGCTCACCTGAGCTGAAAGCTCAAAGTGAGCTTATGCTGTTGCTTTTCGTTGGGCGTACAACGTTTGTAAACTATACATTTTTTGCTCCTTCTCCAAAACCAAGAGCTGAATTTCAACCAAACTTGGTAGAGATCATCCTTAGGGGGAGGGAATCTAAGTTTGTTCAAATGGGGTACACCACCCCCCAGAAGGGGGGGGGGGGCATAGCCCCCTCCGTTAAAAATATAGATTCCAAAAATATTCTTTCTGGACTACTCCAGCCAAGTCATATTATGTAAAGATATCTTTATGGATTAAGTTGTTCATGGGAGCCCCCAGGGTCAGGGAACTTGTACTATCTTTACAAGATATATCATAACTATATATCAATTTTATAATATACTTCATCTCTTAATTGTAGCTCTCTCCCCTCCTCTTTTTTCTTACAGATGAAACATGCAGCACTAGTTGAGGGTCAGAAATCCCTGCGATCTGTCGGATTTGAAACTTCAATGAAAGTGAAGAAAGTTGCCACAAGAGTACAAAGTAAGTACACTATGACATTATTCCAAAATGATACATTTAAAAAAAAAAAAAAAAATCTGGATTCTTTCTTATTACCCCTATACATAGATAGATATCAATAATGAATGTATCTATAGATTTTCTTAATTTGTAAAACCATCCAAATATATTCAGAGCTTCCAAATTGTGTTTTTGTTAATTTTATTGAGCATAATTTGTGTACATATATATGGATTTCATTTCAAACACTCAAGTATCTTTCAAGTCGATGGTCCGTACCCGCAGCATAAGGTGTCAGGCGTTCTTCGAACCACCCGCCAAGGAGAAATTAAATAAATTAATAAATTAAATAAACAACATCTCATCAAGATTTTCCCCTAGGTTTCATCCTAAGTCTGTGGACACGCAACTATGTGCGTGCACATCAATCATGTACGCAAATGAATGCTGCTCTTTTTTATTGCGTGTGTTATGAATGGCTTAGACAGGGGGTGGCTCTCCTAACTTTTCTCAAAACTATTCTCCTAAATCTATTCATACACACATTCTGGAATATCAATCCTCCTAACTTTATGATTTGCATACATATGCATAAAGAGAAAACTTAGGAGCGGAATTTTGGTTTACCACTTAGGAGAATCCTAGATTTGAGCATTTCGGAATACCACCCCTAGCTTAGACAATTCAGTCTCTGTACAGGTTGTTGCATCTGGCTCTTCTGAATGCCCTACTTACATAAAAAAAAATTAATTAAAGAATGGCCAGAATGAGATGTTTTTAGCTATCTCCAGCCTAGCTTAGCCTTAGCATGTATTTGCACTTTTTTATTATTACATAAAAGATATGCTAATATGTTAGGAAGAAACATAGTCTACCTCTAAAAAAAAGACAGAATTCCTGTCTAACAAGTTAGAAGAGCAACTGCTCTATAACAAGTGTTTCTCTTTTACATAGGTTTTGTGAAACTTTTGAAAAGAGAATATGACGAGCTCTGATTGTGCACAAAACATTCCCATTGCAGATGACGCTCTGGTAATCTCAGCATCAGGATTTGACAAGATGGAAGATAGTCGAGATACACCATCATCATATGACATCTGTCCCATAGTGGGGATCTCCCTGGTCATCAAACGTGAACCAGGTAAGAAATAGCGCTACTAACTGGTGAAAACCAAGCTGTTTCTCCAAGGGCATATACTGTACTGGGAAGACAAAAAGCCTTCAACAGGATGATCGTCAGCAATCTTCTCACCAATGGTCTTAAATTCATGTATTGTCCATTTTAGAAATTTGCTAAAAGTTATTTGCTATCAAATGATCCACATATGTCATAAAATTACAATTCCCAAAATGTTAGGCCCGAACATATTGAGGATTTGTGATTTAATCACTAATTTCGCCACATGAGGATCAGTTGAGAGCAAATAACTTTCAGCAAGTTTCTAAAATGGACAATACATGAATTCCAGACGATTTTTATTGGCAAGAAGATTGCTCACGATCATTTTTTGAAGGCTTTTTGTCTTCCCAGTACAGTATATTTCCTTTCAGCTATGAACGACTGTACGCATGACTGGTGACCTTTTTTGTGCTAAATCAGATTCTCAATGAGTTTGATTCCTGTCAGCTTAATTTCAAAATCTGATATTTATAAAAAAAAAAAAATTTCTAACAAGTGTCTGAATGCAAAGTCCAATTTGTAAAATTTGATTAGGATTGTTGGAAATTAACTCCCACTCTGATAGAACAGGAACAAAGTGTGATATCTCATTTAGCACAAGAAAGGGTCACCAGTCATGCATTAAGCCGTTTTTAGCTAACAATAGCTTGGTGAACCCCCCCCCCCCCCCCCCCCCCGATGGAGAATCAAGTAATAAAAAACACAAATTTTCTGAGCCCTCAACAAGGCTCAAACACATCGCCTCAGAGAATCGTGCTGTAGAGGGCACCAATGCACTATTTCTTTTTCCACCTGCGACACAGTTTCACAATAAATTGTTTAATGGTCAGGGTTTGGCAAACATGTACTTCAGGGGACCAATGTGAATTAACTCAACAAAATTAGGTTAGGGTGAAAATCCAGACTAGAAATTAGAATAGGGTTAGGGTAGGGTTTTGTGAGGTTAAATAGAGAAATTTTTTGGCCTTTTTGTTATTATAGGGAAATACGGACATGCATGCTATTTTGTGTGTGCACTCATATTGAAAAGCCATTAAAACCCATGTTATGGCTGAGAGTTGCTGTGCTTGATTGAAATTATTAGGTTTGGAGATTTCCGGGCCATAAAATTGTTCTAAAATCACATATTAACCTCACTAAACCCTACCCTACCCTAACCCTAACCCTATTCTAGACTGGATCCTCACACTTACCTAATTTTGTTGAGTTTAACTTTAAGCTGTTATTCAACCGATACTGTATCCAGTACCCTAAAATACAGGTTTGCCCAGGGTTTTTCTAAAAGGAGATTAAAAAAAACCTTGAAGATAATCTGAATGCAAATATCTCTCTTGCTCAATGAGTTGCTGTCAACTTCTAACTAATTTCAGGCTGCATTTGTGTAACAGATTACAACATAAACATGTGCATCAATTGGACCTTAATTTCAATGTGACCTTCTGGCAAAAATGGTTTAAGGGGTCTAAATTATTGAAGGTTGCTACCTAGGGCTCGGATTAAGACATGAAGAAAGGGTGTCCCTTTTGGAGGTAAAAAAAAAATAATTTTATTTTAAACAGCATGAAAAGTGAAAGATGATACTGAACTGAATCAGACCTCCCATCCGAGGAATAGAACTGGAAACTGATTTTAAGCAAAATTAGAATTTTCAGGAGGTTTGGGGTGAGTCGTTCAAATTCTATAGCCTAGAGACCGCTGTCCGCACCGGTCTGCTCCACAGTGCATGCGTTGACCGGGAGCAACGCCCACATTGCACGCTGACAGGGACAATTATGAATGTAGACTATGGTTGGTGCGTACGCAAAGGAGGATAGTTTTTCACATTTCCTGTTTGCGAAGCTATGACTATGAGATTTCATACATGTTATCGTTAGAGTATACTGCTGATTCCTGCATAGCTCCATGACTTTTGCAACTGGGACCCCCTGCCCTCGACCTTAAAGGGCATATATACTGTACTGGGAAGGCAAAAAAGCCTTCAAAGGGTAATTGTTAGCAATCTTCTTGCCAATGGTCTTAAATGCATGTTTTGTCCATTTTAGAAGCTTGCTGAAAGTTATTTGCCCTCAAAGGATCCACATTTGGAGTAATTAATTATTAATGATTAAATCCTCAACATGTTCGGGCCGAACATTTTGAGGATTTCTGGTTTAATCACTCATTACTCCATATGTAGATCATTTCAGAGCAAATAACTTTCAGCAAGCTTCTAAAATGGACAAAACATGCATTTAAGACCATTGGCAAGAAGATTGCTAACAATTACCTTTTGAAGGCTTTTTTGCCTTCCCAGTACAGTATATGCCCTTTAAACCTAACCCTAACCTAACACTAACCCTAACTCTATAGCCTAGAGCCTCGGCTGAAGTGATCAACTTAAATAATTTACCATAGACCCCCAAACCCCAGGATTGCCAAACTTAATGTTTCAATGTTGAAAAAAGTATATGCGCAAAGATGACATCCGAAAGTGTGATAACAGATTCATCCAGAGTGAATTAATCCAGATAACAAAACAATAATTTCAATGGAGGCATTCAGGGTCAATATTTGATATCAATTAGCCACTCAAACTGTATTGAAAAGGGTTCCGTTACAAAGGTTTGCGATCAATCGCATAATGGCAATGGCCAATCAACACCGTTGTTACATGTACTTATTATTCAAAAGACTTACCAGTAATCACAATTTGTCTTTCAAATTTGCAATTGATCACAAACCTTTATGTTACGGAGCCCAGAACACCTATTTTCATAATGAAGAGCAGCAATTGTCCATTTTCCACCTCTTTGCTTTTCACTCTGCCCTGCAGGAATTGAAATGATGATTAGGGCGCTTTCGATAGAAAACTATGGAAAGCCACTTCAGGAAAATATCAAGCCATGGCAGTGAACTTAGAAGAGACATTTTGAATTGTTCTAGGTGTTAATGGGTGACAAAATATAGTAAAGAAATGAAAAAAATACACAAGATGTCTAAACTGCATGCTTTGTATGTTAATTTTGCAGATGAGATTGAGACATACCTGCCAAGAAGCCCAACAACAGAGGACACATCATCACCATATGACAGCTGCACTTTAGGGCAATTCTCTCTTCTCATCCAGCATGAACCAGGTTAGACCAAAATGTCAGTCTCTGTAGTTCTTTGGATCTGCTGAGCTTGCATCTGGCCCCTGTGAATGCCCTACTTTTTCGGGTGTATGTAAAAAAAAAAGGTAATGTTGATTAAAGAATGCCCCAAATAAGATGGTTTTTCGTGTCTAGAACCAGGTGAGAATGAGTTCTAATGAAGGTGGCACAAAGATGATCTTGACCTGTCATCTAGGCTTGGCTAAATGTAAATGATTGATCAAATTACTGAAGACATGCTTGAGTACGAATCAATATTGGTGAGTGGTAAATCTCTTAAGTTGTTTGTGTGTTTGCATCACAGATGACACTGTACCAAGTCCAGTAAGAGGGTTGGAGATGGGAGACACAACTTTACCAGGTGACACCTGTAGTCCAGAGAAAATCTCTCCGATCATCAAGCGTGAACCAGGTAAGAAAGAATGCTCACCAATGCTGCATCAGCTTATAAACACTCCAGGACCATGTTGCGAGTAGGTTTTCATTTCTTGTAACTTACCATCAATGGTAACTACCATGGCAACCGCCAATGAGCTCTCATTAATGCACCTGTTGCCATGGTAGTTATCACTGATGGTAAGTTACAGTAATTGAAAACCTATATGCAACATGGCCCAGGTATACAAAAGGATTTTAACCTAGCAGCAAGGCTTGTCTTATGTACAAACATAAACAAGCTGGTCTATGCATTTCAGACCCATTCACACTCACCATTAAAAAAAAATACTCTTTGGATTTTGTATGAAAAAACATGCTCATATTTTTTTTTTACGAGAGCTATTTTAGGCTTGACCGGAGCTGCTTTTACATAGCATGAGTTTGATTGAATTTTCATAATTTTGCTGCACTGACTACAAATTATAATATCATTAATCATGAGCATTCAACGCTCGATAGTTGATACCCGAGCATCAGTGTTAAGAAACCATCCACAAATAATATTTTATCCAATTTAAAAGTTTTATTTCACTCGACTAAAAAAAGGGAGAGTGATATTCCATTGAAACAAAATCTGAAATTCCGTTTCAACTTTCCTGGAAAGGGAAAGTTTGTTTCGCCTTAGCCTTTTAACACAAGAAAAAGTGAGCTTTTTTTGCTGGGCCATTAACACTAACATGATGAAGGTAGCAAGTCTAAGTCTGTGAGTAAACAAATTATATACAGTTAACCTAATACTAAATAGGTCTACTCAGTTGCCAACTGTCACTGATTAAGCTGATCGGCAGCTAGTAGCACCAGCAGGCAGCCACAGTTCACCGTCACACTGAGCATAAATCTAGCTTCCTTTTCCCCAGAGATCTGGGGGAAAACTCAGCTAGTGGTAGGGGTTAAAAAAAATCGTAAATTTTCATTTTTTTTTTCTTTGTCCGTGAAATATAACAGTTGATATCACGATTAGTGATGTTTTTTTTTTTGTGGTTTTCTCCAGTTTCCAGCCCTGGCGTGCTAAAAGATGAAAGCTTGTCATCTATGGTTGAGTGCCGTCCAGCGGATCATCATCAGAGTCCTGGCCCATCCACCAATACAAGAGATGCTGTGCAGGCCCGTGCAGAATCACCCACTAACACAACACAGCCAGGAGAAGAGCCAGGTGCATATAAATGTGTGTGTGGTATTTGCAAGAAAGAATTCACACAAAGGAGAAGCTTTATAGCACATAAAAGAACTCATTCTGGAATCAGGCCATATGCTTGTGGTATTTGCGAGAAGAGATTTTCTCAGAAGGGCGGTCTAGCTATGCATGAAAGAGTACATTCTGGAGTCAAGCCATATCCATGTGGTATTTGTGGTAAAAAGTTTTCTCAAAAGAACAATGTATTAATACATGAAAAAATACATTCTGGAGTCAAGCCATACGCTTGTGGTATTTGCAGGAGAGAGTTTTTAGAAAAGAGAAATCTAGAAATCCATGAAAGAAGACATTCTGGAGTCGAGCCATATTCTTGTGGTGTTTGTAGGAAAGAGTTTTTAAAAAAGAGTAATTTAGAAATCCATGAAAGAACACATACTGGAGTCAAGCCATTTGCTTGTGGTATTTGCACCAAAGAGTTTTTAACAAAGAGAAATCTAGATGTCCATAAAAGAATCCATACTGGAGACAAGCCATTTGCTTGTGAAATTTGCAAGAAGTGCTTTTCTCAAAAGAGCTATCTTGTAGTACATGAAAGAATACATTCCGGAGTCAAGCCATATGTATGTAGTATTTGTGGTAAAGACTTTGCTCAAAAGGGCAATCTATTAATACATGAAAGAATCCATTCTGTAGTCAAGCAATTTGCTTGTGATGTTTGCAGGAAAGAGTTCTTAATGAAGAGAAATCTAGAAGTCCACAAAAGAATACATACTGGAGACAAACCATTTGCCTGTGGTATTTGCAAAAATGAGTTTTTAACAAAGAGCAGCTTAGTAAACCATGAAAAAACACACTCTGGAGTCAAGCCAGTTGCTTGTGATATTTGCAAGAAGGGCTTTTCTCAGAAGAGCTATCTTGTAATACATGAAAGAGTACATTCTGGAGTCAAGCCATATGTATGTAGTATTTGTGGTAAAGACTTTGCTCAAAAGAATCATGTAGTGTCACATGAAAGAACACATTCTGGAGTCAAGCCATTTGCGTGTACTATTTGTAGGAAAAAATTTGCTCAAAAGAGTAATTTAGTAATACATGAAAGAAAGCATACTGGAGTCGAACCATTTGCTTGTGGTGTTTGCAAAAAGACGTTTTCTGGAAAGAGAAACCTAGCAAGACATGAAAAAATGCATTCTTGAGTCAAGCCATATGCTTTAATGTACCATTAGATTTGGATTTACATGTATTATAAAAAAAAATATGAAATTGGGGCATTTTTTCATCAGTGTTATGCAATACACACATATACCAAGTTTGGAGCAAATCTGCTGGACGGATCTCAAGATATTGTGTAGACAGATTTGGGACGGACGGACGGACGGACAGACAACATTCTGCCTCCGTCCTCTTCGTGGCAGAGCCATAAAAATGATTAAGAAGGTAGTGAATATCACTATGTGCCAAAAATGGATTCATCTTTTGCTGAAATGTAGTGCTCTTTTATGTGATACATCTTGTATTAGGTGGTCTGTCGCAATCAACAGATCACTTCTTAATTTCATCAGAATTTTCATTCTCTTTATTGTCTCGCCCACCGGAGGTGAAGGCGAGACTAAGGGATCCAAATGGCGTCCGTCCGTCGTCCGTCCGTCGTCCGTCCGTCGTCCGTCCGTCGTCCGTCGTCCGTCGCAAATGTTAAAGTTTACCTGCAAGACTCTCTTTTGACAAATAACTTCACATGGGTTGCTTGGATTACAACCTAACTTGGGTCATAGATGCACTGGGGGTACCTTCATGTTATGGTGCCGTTGGAGGTCACAGGATAAGGTCAAAGGTCATTTGAGGTCATACGTTAAAGTTTACCTGCAAGACTCTCTTTTGACAAATAACTTAACATAGGTTGCTTGGATTACAACCTAACTTGGGTCATAGATGCACTGGGGGTACCTTCATGTTATGGTACCGTTGGAGGTCACAGGATAAGGTCAAAGGTCATTTGAGGTCATACGTTAAAGTTTACCTGCAAGACTCTCTTTTGACAAATAACTTCACATGGGTTGCTTGGATTACAACCTAACTTGGGTCATAGATGCACTGGGGGTACCTTCATGTTATGGTACCGTTGGAGGTCACAGGATAAGGTCAAAGGTCATTTGAGGTCATACGTTAAAGTTTACCTGCAAGACTCTCTTTTGACAAATAACTTAACATAGGTTGCTTGGATTACAACCTAACTTGGGTCATAGATGCACTGGGGGTACCTTCATGTTATGGTACCGTTGGAGGTCACAGGATAAGGTCAAAGGTCATTTGAGGTCATACGTTAAAGTTTACCTGCAAGACTCTCTTTTGACAAATAACTTCACATGGGTTGCTTGGATTACAACCTAACTTGGGTCATAGATGCACTGGGGGTACCTTCATGTTATGGTGCCGTTGGAGGTCACAGGATAAGGTCAAAGGTCATTTGAGGTCATACGTTAAAGTTTACCTGCAAGACTCTCTTTTGACAAATAACTTCACATAGGTTGCTTGGATTACAACCTAACTTGGGTCATAGATGCACTAGGGGTACCTTCATGTTATGGTGCTGTTGGAGGTCACAGGATAAGGTCAAAGGTCATTTGAGGTCATACGTTAAAGTTTACCTGCTAGACTCTCTTTTGACAAATAACTTCACATAGGTTGATTGGATTACAACCTAACTTGGGTTATAGATGCACTGGGGGTACCTTCATGTTATGGTACCGTTGGAGGTCACAGGATAAGGTCAAAGGTCATTTGAGGTCAGGAATACAATTCTTTTGCGTAGCAACGGAGATCGCGATATTTCTGGTTATTTTCGCAAGTGGGCGAGACACAATATTGCTAATGCCTTGTTATATTCATTATTCTTATTTTCATTAATTTCATGACATAAAAATGTGTGCGTACGAGTACGTTAATACATTCACACGCGTGCACAATTTTAAAATGCTCCAAATCAACTCAATTTTTTTTTCATATGTTCTTGGCCATTTCAAGTATTTCGAAAATTTCCGCGTGTGCGCGCGTTGGTACGTTTTTACATTAGAATTCTGTTTTTTTTACTAGATTATTGTTTCTGACACTACAAACATCAGGTCCTGTAATTTTGAGCCACTTTAATGCATAAACAAGGTCGTGCAGGTGTGTCAAAGTTGAAAGTCCGCATGCGTCATGCGTTTTTGTGTTTAAATAAAGTTATACACTATAGTAAAAAGCATTTTGATGACGTCTTTATGGTGTAAATTTCATTATACACATTAATGTCAAAATCAGACTTATGTACGTGTTAAGTCAATGAAAGGGGAATTTATTTCAAATCATGAAATGACATAACTGTATCTCACTTATGTTTGAGGAATTTACTCTAAAATTTGGGTCTGTTGTAGCTGAGTCTACTAGCTTTCTGAAGCGTCGTGTTTGTTTTTTAATCAGACGTTGAGATCATGGCAAAATTTCAGCTTGAATATTCTAGCCCCATCTTTCCATTACGTGTTAGGTGAATGGGAAGATTTGTGGATGAATTAGTTAAGAGGCTGCCTTAAGAACGCGTGACCCCGGTTCGTTTCCCGGAGTGGGTAGGGTCATTACTTTATTTCTTTTACAATGTGATTTTTGCCACCTCCTTCTGTTCTTTCCCTCACTTTGTCCTTCCGGGATGATATTCTCTTTCCATTTTTTTTCTCTCGCCCCTATATCTTAATTGACTATTATCGGCAAGTCTCTGCAATGTAAGTATGTTGTATATGCGCTATGAGCTTTCGTGAGAGTTGCCTCTGATTTCTTATGAAAAGATGGTGTCACCGCGCATTTATCATCCCATGTCTGTGCATGAATTTGCCAATGCAGACCACCTTATACTTGTCCACAAGTATGTTTTGTTATATTTTTATAGTTGAAATGAAAAGATTTAGCACCAAACCGCCCATTTGTGGTACTTAGTAAAGAGTCTATGCAAGAGATGATAATTCTCGAAGGAGGGTCTAGCAAGTCATGAAAGAAAATATCCAGCATACAAGCTACATGTACAAGGTGCTAAAACCAATCTTCTTCTGAAAAGTTATGACTTATTCTTTACGATTTATGTCGAGTAATCAATTAAATTAGCTTCGCATTCATGTTCATTACATAATGTTTAATATCATATATACAATTTGTAATTTATCTTTCATGTTCTTTGTTGTGTCTAATGTATTTACCCATTACAAAAATGGCTTGTTTGTCAAAATTGTCCATTTTGTGGGGTGTCTGACTGTGTATGATTGCAATCAGGCGCGTATCATAATTTTTCAATCCTGCCCAGTCTCTGGAAGTGCGCTCGGTTAGGGGGAGGGGGGGTGGGGGGGGGGGGGGAGTGGTCGATTAAAAAAAAAGGGGGGATAAGACAGGGTTTCAACCCCAAAAGGGAGGAGGGGGGTTAACCAAAAAAAAAACGAAAAGAGGGGTGTGGGGGGGTCAACCCCCGAAACCCCCTCCCTGCATACGCGCCTGATCGCAATCAAGTGCAGCCAATGATTGTAATCAGTGGTAAAACTCAGGTGTTTATCTCCCACGTAATGTGAACTATAACTTAAACATGTGCAATAAATTTCAATGCCTTAAAATGCAATTAACTAAATTGCCACCTAAATTGATGTACCTACCTGATGCTTAAAAGAATTGAGTGACATGACTTTGTAACATTATGTGTTTTTTTTTATAAAATTAAACTGAACATACATTTGAATGGAAACTGTACTCCACTGTACTCATTTAACAATACTTTGTTCCTTAAATCTTTAATGATTATTAAGACGATGATATGTTGCAACAAGGTGCTGCATTTTTAGCTGATTTTACAGCACATTATACTGAAATATACACTGACTGCTACAGGAGAAATCATAACCAGTGCATGAGCGAATTCAAATGTGTTATGTGCAAGAAAGGATTTTGTTTACAGAAAAGTGTCAACTAGATTGCCTGTCAAAATTTTATAACGGCATATGTTTGTTCATAGGCAGGCAATATCTCAGTAGACGAGGACATAGTACCTTTTCAAAGAAAATTCATGATACTTGGAAAGAATGCATGACGCCCAACAAATGATATGAGTGAAGTAATGAGTGAAGCGATCTCGAACAGTGAGGTGACAGATTCTGAAGTGAAACTTGAAATGTGTGCGGTATTTTTAAAGGAATCGTTCGCTCTGAAATTATTTTGGTTTCGATAAAAATGAGACAAATGAAAGAAACATACATGTCTTAGTGAATGTTGGACAAAAATCGGTCAAAGGAAAAAAAGAAAAAATAGTTATTAGATTTTAATGTTTTGATGTTGTCACGTGCGAAGTGCTCTCCCACATGTTGAGTATAAAATACATGTAATTTCATCAATTGCTTTTTTTTTTCTTATTTTGACATTTTTTTGACTGGGCTCTTTGAAAGCAGGTTTTGACCCCCCCCCCCCCCCCCCCCCCCCCTTATTATTATATTTCGGCCATGGAACTTTGGATCAATGCGAAATTTTGTTAAGAGCACGGCTGCATATTTTGTTTAATACGCGATTACATAATGTTGCGTAACCACTGAACCGAGTGCCCGATTTTTTTCAAATTTGATGTCAAAAGTTGCGTGCCCCAGTCAGAATAGGGTTAAGAGGATATCTTCATAATAAACAAGTAAATACATTTAATTTGTATGCTATGTTTGCAAAAGTGGTTTCAACCACAAAAACATGAATACCGAAAGCTTCCTTTAATCTCAACAGAAGAAAGGCGTTGAATAACACATTTTCAAGTTTTTCAAGTAAAATATCTCCGCTGCACGCAAACAAACACCGTTAATGATAATACACAGCTTAATATATCATTTTGAGAATGGTTGAATCCCACAAATGCACAAGATGTTGGAAAGTGAAGAAATTGGTCAATTTTGTAAGTAATACAAGTATCATATATGTCCAATTTTTTTAATGATTCCTCATTACTTTTCGAAACAAAAGCAGAGTCAAGGATCTGTCACAATCTGCCCTTAACTTCCTTATAGTTTGCAAACAAATTTGTCAAAAACAAAGCATCTAGAGACAAATGGGCAATGAAAGAAATTTATTTTCAAGTTGACAACAACTAAATGTCGGCCCAGCAAATGGAACATCAAAGCATTGTCAATTCCTTATCATGATTCTTCACGATGAATGTACTTCCCTTTGATCACTTTATCAATACGGCCCATGTAGTTTGATCATAATTATGTAACTTTGTAGTATCTTTTTTTCGCTCTTCATTATATTAACACACATTTTTCAATAGGAATTTTTAAGTTCCCTTCAAATGATACAAGAAGCCGCAATTTCATCCAATATAAATACATGTACTGTATATACAAAAATGAAATTACACGATTAAAGGGTTACAAAATTAGAAAAATAAGTTCCCACTAATCTATGTAAAATTATCCACTACAAACAAATGTGAAAATACAAACGAATTTCACATTCGTTTGCCACAATGAAGTCTCATTTTGACGAAAATTTGAAAAAACGCACGCCTCCTGTGACGTCAGAGAAGTCAAAATGCCATAGATTGTACGGAAGTCAACAATAGACTATTTTCGTTATGTATTCTCAACATTCTCCCTAACTGCGTAGTAACGCGTTAATGAATTCACATGTATCTTGTCATTCAGATTCAATGGATGGAATGCACTTTGAATCTATTAGCTGTTGATACTCGGACAAACCTCGGACAAGCCTTAGGGTTCCCATTGGTAACGTATTGTTTGAACAGTGTAAATAAAATATTTTGTTCACGCCGTTGGCATTTATGGCAGTTTGACTTCTCTGACCTCACTGGAGGCGTGCGTTTTTTTTTTCAAATTTACGTCAAACTGAGACTTTATTGCGGCAAACGAATGTAAACTTCGTTTTCAGTGGATAATTTTACATAGTGGGAACTAAACCTTTAATCAGGCTACCCACGATTGCATGACAATTCGATTAAAAAGAAAAAGAAGTAGGGTCCACGGACTAACTGACTTGCAAGGTTTGGTGTCTGCATACTTCTTAATGGGGCTGATACAAAGAACCCAATACAGAGAGTTGTGACACTCTATGATCACCTACGCCACCGTATATGGCACAGACTAGTCGATGACGCCTACCCGATCAAGATGTAGTGACGTAGATTTGTTTTCGAGGAGCGGGAGTTTGACTCTCTGGAGGAAAGCCGATATGGGTATTCTGAGGCGATCGAGTGGTAGCGCGAGGAGGACCGATCCTGAACTGCTGAACAAACATCTCTCCGATTGGTATTTAGGAATTATAATTCCGTCAGAACATATCGTGGGATAAACTGAAGAGCACAAGGTTGGTTTATATTTAGGTGGAGTCTCTAAAAATGGAGCACCAGGGGAAATGCAAAATCAAAGAAAAAGTACATTAACTTGTAAGTGGTAATGTCAATGAGGAAATCACGTAGAAATGAGCGGGATAAAAACAGAGATGCTAAGGTAGGAGAGATATGACGCATGTGAAGGGCGGGAGAGAGAGAGAGAGAGAGAGAGAGAGAGAGAGAGAGAGGGTGGGGAGAAATATATGAAGGATAGCCAGGGGATAACTGAGGAAAAAGAGAGAGATAGAAAGAAAAAAACAGATCAAGAGAAACACGCGCACATACAAAATACAGATGAAGAGACAGACGTGCAGAGACAGGGGCAGAGGGAGTTGGGAGGAGGGTGAATTATATAAGTATTTAGAAATATAAGATATGAAATAATAAGAGGGGAGTGACCAAATAAGAGAGAAAGGACACAGGGACAGCGAGAAGAGAGAGAGAGAGAGAGAGTGTGTGTGTGTGTGTGTGTGTGTGTGAGAGAGAGAGAGAGAGAGAGAGAGGGGGGGGGGAGAGAGAGAGAGGGGGGGGGGGAGAGAGAGAGAGAGAGAGAGAGAGAGAGAGAGAGAGAGAGAGAAGAACGTTTCAGAAAGGAGAAGCAAAGAAGATAGACAAGAGCAATAAATATTGTTAGTTAGTTTGAAGCACGACGCCTGACTGAAGGAAAAACTCAAAAAAGGCTGATAGTTTCTATATTGATACAGAAGATTACATACACGAACAAAACCTAACCTAGTTGCGACCATTGGATGCGAAGAGGCTCTCAAGTCGAATAATCTCCGCAACACATCTACCGTCACCTCTTAAAGACTTTCCCATGTTGTAGGAATACGCCTGATTGAAGGAAAAACGAAAAAAAAAGGCTGATAATTCCTAGATAGATACAGGAGATTAAACACACGGACAAAACCTAACCTAGTTGCGACCATTAGATGTGAAGAGGCTCTTAAGCAGAATAATCTCCGCAACACATCCACCATCACCTTAAGAAAAAAACCTTAAAGACTTTCTCATATTCAGTGCTCCGTCGGTGATGCTGCGATCAATTTCCGTATTGTTATTGAAGGCGTACCCAAGGTAACCGTAGACGATCTGAGAACTGGTCGTCACATCGATTTTCCGTCACAAAAGTCGCACTTCGCACTACTTCTGGGCAATCATGGACCAACAATACCACGCAATTGCCGCCCTCCATTTTGAATAAAGTATTGATTTCCCCCGCGCTGCAATGCAAGATGACAGCCAGCATGGCCGGCGTCTTCACTTAAAGGAGAACGGCACCCCGATGATAACTTAAGATGAAATCAGAGCAACATAATTAACGAATTTAGTAGCAACGAATCTTGATCAGTGCCATTTTAGATTTCAGGTCCTGTGATTAACTATTTTTAAACACAGAAACTCTTCTGATGATATTATGATCTTACAGTAATATCTATAAACCCGAAAAACACAACAACAAACATACAAACACACAATCTATTTCTCCAATTAGTCTACAACTTATTACCAGGGTTGCATTCTGTGTAGATGGCATGTGCTATAAATACATGCCGGCCTAATTAATATTTCAGCATGAGTTATCTATCCTCCGTCCATTTTTTTTTAATATCCTGCCTGCGCCTGATTTTGTTATCAACCAGTTAACCTATTTTTGTGATGGGAGAAATAGTCAGCTAAACACCGTTGCATGTTCAGCTATTTGTGGAATACGAATGAATTACCAACACATTTATATTCCCTCAAACGTGCTACAAGCGATTAACTTCAACTTCCTAGAGCTAGAACGAAATGTTGTCAACAAATTTGATCTACAGTATTAGGGACCGAACATGTCGAATAGTTTGCTTGGTAATATAAAGACTAGAACCTCTCTGAATAGATTTAAGCTGGAAATATCAAGACTAAAGATAAAAAGCTCTAAATAACAACTACCCGCAATCAGTGCAGCAACAACGACACAAATGAAAATCACAACAGAGGTGCCCCTTTTCGCCACAATATCTTCAAAATCCCATCTTTATCATTTCATCATTATACACGGTCATTTCCATTCCTCTTCAATTTCCACCTCACAAGTGAAAATCCCATTAAACATTCCAAGAATTATTACAGGAATATCTTGTAATGAAATGTCACGAAACTTGCTTTAAAGACAATGACATCCTTTGACTTTTTATGTATGCATTCTAGTTTGATTTGAGTTGTAACTTATTCTTTATTGTTTTTTAAAAGTGTCAATTCTTTTATTAATGCCCAGTAAAAGCATTATTGCATGAGTTTAAAGTTATTTTCCCTTTAATCTGTTTCCTCACTTATGTTTTGCCACATGAACTGTTTATACACGTATACACTTCTTTGTCATGTGTGTGGGATGAAATAGAAAAATGATAGATTCAATTGAATTTAATTCTCATGAGACAAATATATCTGTATGAAAACATTGAATCACATAAATCAAACGATCCCAGTTCCCTCAACTCTTTAATGCGCAAATGCGGCCTTTTCGCTTACGGTGAAACGCATCATTGCCATGCATTGTTCTTTGCATACATTGTCAAGCCAGCCTTTGGCTCGGTAACACTATGAAGAAAACCTTGAATCCCAAACCGCTCCGTGAGCTGACCGCGTGTGACGTACATGCTGTATTGTATGAAGGGCCATTAAAGCAAACTTCGGTTTGGGTAAAATTTGACGGGTTTTCAAGGTCATTTCAGATGAAAGCTTACTCCTTGCATGCAGAAGGAGTCGCTATTGAGAGAGTGGTCCATTATAGCGGCATATCCCCGTGTATAAGTTGAATAACACCAGTGCCCTGCATTAGCGATGGAGTATGATGCTCAAAGAATCTAATGGTACCCGCGTTCAGGTGTTCGTCACTAGACCCCCCCCCCCCCCCCCCCCCTCGTCATGCAATGTGAAGAGGGAATCGGTACTTGAAAGTACACGGGGCAAATGAGGCTTGAGGAGGGGGAATGGGCGGGTACTTAGAGCTCTCTATTCGTAATTGAAATCTTCTTCCTTCTGACTTGTAATATCTTGACTCACTTGTTAAAGCACGGTTACAGCGCACTTCACCTGAAGCTCTCAAGGTTGCATGCAGTATTAATCACGTGATACTTTTCCCCTTATATGCGTTTCTGTTCGATAGCGTGGCGTCTTCAACGGTCGATGTGTGTATGTATGCATACATGTGTATGTATATCTTAATCATTATATATTAATTTGTTTGCACATGTTTGTGTTTACATATATTTAAATATGTTTACACTCACAGGCACACACCCAAACACAAACACACACACACACACAGGCACACTCCCAAACACAAACACACACACACACACACACACACACACACACACACACACACACACACACACACACACATGAATGATGTATATATTTTTTAGTGTATTCAGTGTGCGTATTGTGAGAGAGGTCGAGTGTGTGTGCCCCTTGTGAGTATCGGTGCGTGCGTGATGTGGCTCCAATCCTGATTATAAACCTTGTAGAGCAAACACTATTATGACATAATTGTGAAACTTGGAAACAAGAATATTGCTCGTGCAAGTCATTGTACATATTTATTGTGCAATTAGAATACAGTGGTAGTACGTGTATTATACTTTACAACGGTGCTCAGCTTGCACAAGTACGGTACGTGCGTATAGATTTTTCTTTAATTGAAACGATGACTTGACGCAACCATTGTAGTTGCCTACTGCATGATTCAAAATGATAAGCACATCCTGACTATGGTAAATAGGTAACACCTCATTTAGGAGATTGATTGTCACAATCATGACAAGAAAAGCAAAGAACAAGCGCAGGATCTGCTCTTGGCCATTACCGTCAGATATATTTCAAATTCCGCACCCCTTTTACATGGTGTAATAGTTTGTAAATCTACTACAAGGGAGATAAAGCTTTTTATATTCAAATTTTAACATACCTTACAATACAACCTGCAATTTCATGATTATGATCATTAGAGTGGACGAGTTCCAATTTACAATTCATGGAATTCGGCACAAATATCTGATCAATAGTTTATCTAAATGCTGTATTAAAAAAGCGACGTAATCAACTATTTAGACAGGCTTATGTAATATAGTAAAATACAAACAAGCTATTAAATTGTGTTATGACTGATAAGTCTAGTTTATAAAAACACAGTTGAAAATAATCATGTAACACTTTAGCACCAATCCAGCTGTATCTTTAAAGCGATGCCATTTTTTGAGCAACACCAATGTTCGTGCAAGTTTGGCAACATTTGATTAAAAGAAGTTTTTTAATAATCAACTCTCTGGGGGTGGGGGAGGGGGGGGGGGGTGGGCGAGGGGGTGGTGCTAATAAGAAGTAATCAAACACTAAGAAGGCCCTCGCTATTAGTACCTTTTAAGAACAGTTTTCTCCTATAAGCCATTATACCTGGGTGTTAAAAAAACTTTTGACACTTTTGAAATATATCAAAAATTAAAAAGATATAACTCGAATCAAGCTGAAATTACCACAACATAAAGTCAAGGGATGTCAATTTTTTGAAGAAAGTTTTGTGCCATTTTTATGAGATGTTCACTTTTGAACAAATTTGGATCTAAAAATGTGTGTGTAAAGATAATTGATTCAGAACACAAAAATGGCCATTGTGCATCACACACGTGAACCCACAATTTCTATTCTGCTAGAAATATAATGCATTATTAATGACACTGTTATGGCAGTTGCTAACGGATTTGCAGGTGTGATAAACAATGGTCACTGTTTCCTTGAATTTATGATGTGTTAATTCCATTGATCTAAGTTGAAACTAATTTTTAATCATTTTTCAAATTTTTAACACCTAGTACTAGCACGTGCATGGTATACAGTCTAAAATAAACACACGTAATCTATGCATGTAGACAACCAAAAGTGGACGGAATATTTCGCCCCCTGATTATATGGTTTATACCATAACGTAACTGCACCCTGTCATTAGATTTTGAATCAATAATCATTATTAAAAGAAAACGTTATTTTCATAATTTCAAAAGAAATTAACTACCCGGTGAGTGGTTCATATACCATGTAGACAGTACTGAAATTTTCGTTTGATTTAATTTTCACAATGTAACATCATCACTCAGCTGGTATTAAGTATGAATTTGTTTTGAATCAACAATTCCATTTAAACAATATTCAATGCTCAATTGAAACAATAATTAAAACAACGAACTGTTCATACATTTTTGAACTTTCGTCAGCATATCACAAAATCTATTTCTAAGTTTGGAAAAAAAATATCTATTCGCTAATAATGAGGGATGATAAGTGTAGATTTAAATTTAAGATGTACAGATTGAAATGTTCCGTTTGTTTTTATGCCCTTTCAAACAATCATAATCAATATAATTGATATCAGTTTGCTATACTTCCTTTCATTAAATAAAAATAAAATGGACCATTCCCTCAGCAAAAACATATTTAAATTAACCATTACTCCAACCGTCGCATTGTAAAGTCATTGTACCGTCACAATATCTTATATTCGTACGTACTGTTATGTCCGAATCAGTTGTCACTGAAATATGCAATAAAGGCAATGATTTTTTTTTTTACTGAAATACATTGTTATATTGCATATACTGTATTGCATATAAATATGCATCTTTTCTATTACAAATATATCGTGCATGAGAATCTCAACTAATAGGCCAACGATGGTTCTAGACATCTGATTTGTTCAGGTGGTTGTAAAAAGAACAGAGACACTAAATACAAAGTCCGGTCAATGCACAGCGTGTAATCCCTGTTCACAAAGATGTATACACATCGTTAGCATGAAGCTTGCATTCAGTAGAGATGGCCCATCATCATTTTCATTTTGCAATTAATTGAAGCTGTCTATATAAACCAACCGTCCATTGATAACTATTCTGT
Organism: Arbacia lixula; assembly: GCA_963669155.1. Taxonomy (NCBI): domain Eukaryota; kingdom Metazoa; phylum Echinodermata; class Echinoidea; order Arbacioida; family Arbaciidae; genus Arbacia; species Arbacia lixula. The sequence continues at coordinate 19,027,517 of OZ022593.1, read as the reverse complement.
TTGTATCTCCCGGGATGATCTTCATTGATAGGTTTGTGTGCCCATGGTCTGTCGATATAAACGTGCTGTTTAGCAGACTTCATAACATATATATATGTATGATTGGATGTTTGTATTGCGGTTAGCATATCTATTGTTGATCTACAGGTATGTACATTCTCTTTTCTATGTTACACCAATGTTACATTGAAGTAGTTGTGTGGCAAAATATTGGTAACATGCTGTATAAAATTTGTTAAGCTGATGTATGTTGTAGCTAGCATATCCTGTTGCTTTATACATTCTCTTTTCTATGTTACATCTATGTTACCTTGGTGAAGTTGTGTGGTATCATTGATAAAATACATGTGCTTAGCTTTATACATCATGTACATTGTGGTTTGCATATACATTTATTTACCTAAATTATTATGAGATTCCTAATCAAGCCATAATTTACATCAATCTATTAAGACATTATTTGAACTATTTCTTTTTGATAAGATTAACAGATTAATTTGACGTGTATCTATAATAGCATCTTTTATCTTTTATTGTAATTTCATAAAAATGAAAATTATTGTAGCTTGTTGCCACAGATGGTATGCATATTACAGTTAACACTTCCAGCACTACCTTTCTGACTGTGTCAACCTAATGTGAACTATCCGCTTGAAAATATTTTTACCATCAGGGAGATTCTAAAGCATTGGAAAAAAAAGCTTTGAATATCAGCGCAATTAATTTCTGAAAATGAATATGTTATTAGATGTTTACGTTCACGGATAATAAATATTGATACGGAAAGCTTTGCAAAAAAAGACGGCGTCTTCATAGCTGCCATCGTATCAAATGAGCAATACTCTCTGTATCTAGAACATCGCAAGCTGAGTTGCCTATGAGGAGGCTCTAAATAAACCTAGCCTAAGTGCTAGGCTGTGTGGTGCTTGGACACAACTCAGTCTGTTAACAACTATATCTGGTAATGCAGACTATGCCCTAATTCCAGAATGCCAGAGGAGCCATGAAGTGATTAGGGTGTAGTCTGTGTTACCAGCCTTATTTGTTAACAGACTGGGTTGTGTCAATGTACCTCAAAGCTTGGTACCTAGACTAATATAAACTTATCAATTAAATCATAACAGCTTCAATACTGGGCTTGGAACTTATCGTAGTTTCACATTAATCTAATATATGAGGACTATTCATCGTTGCGCATACAAGTCACGCATGCTCGTCACTAATCAAGTTCACTAACATGTTGATATTATATGCTCAAACACTTCTACTATATCGTCATGATCGTTATGAGAAGGTATCCAGCAAATCGCTCCAAACGTACAAAATACGAACAAGACTCTTGTAACGGACGGGCAAACTTTTGGAGTCGTCAGTGACAACACGTGTGGTATAGTAATACTATACATACATGTACGTGTATACATTCTGATAATGCTCATGTAATAGTAAAGGGTTTTTTCAGTAAACTCTTTGTGTCCGACTTTTGCATTTCTGCACAAAAAAATGCACATGAATCCAATTATTCTGTACTGTTCTGGCACATAAAAGGCTAATATCATGAATACACTTAATTTTGGCTATGTAGGAGCAGGGACGTGTTATGGAAGGATATGAAGCAACTTTCTTCCTTTGAACCCATGTGCCAAGCCGCTGAAATGTTATGTGTTCTCAACAGGTGCTGTTCAGGTGTTTGAACAATTATGAATATGATTGTGTGGCAACGGCTTCTCGGAGAGGACAAAAGAAATTTACAGTCTCATTTCGCTTGTCCCGTTCTGTTAATACTTCCATGAGCATAACAGGTATCAGCAAACACAAATAAACAAGTTTTTCAAGTGAAATATCTCTGTTTCACGCAAACACACACAAACGCCGTTAATGATAATACACAGCTTAATATATCATTTTGAGAGTGGTTGAATCCCCCAGATGCACAAGTTGTCGGAAAGTGAAGAAATTGGCCAATTTTGTAAGTAATAAAAATAGCTTATATGTCCGATTTTTAATGATTCCTCAATACTTTTCGAAACAAAAGCAGAGTAAAGGATCTGTCATTATCTGCCGTTAACTTCCTTAAAGTTTGCAAACAAATTTGTCAAAAACAAAACGTCTACAGACAAATGGGAAATTAAAGAAATTTCTTTTCAAGTTGACATCAGCTAAATGTCGGCACGGCACATGGAACATCAAAGCATTGTCATGATTATGGAATGCTTTTGGCATTCATGAGCACGCTTTAGAACCCATACAGATGTTTGAATATATTATGCTCGAGTTTCTACTCCTTCGTAACACCTCCCTGGTAGGAGTTCCATTATGAGCACGGGCGGAAACAGCGACGAACGGCGTCTTTCAGCCCCTTCTTGAACGCGTTGTAGCGCAACGCGTACACGATCGGGTTGACGCAAATATTCAACGTCGCCAGCACTCTGGTGGTCAGATGGGCAGTACTGCCCATGTAGTCCGGTATCCAGCCGAGGTTGTAGGCGAGAAACGCCACCTGGTTGGGCGTCCAGCAAACCAGATACGTCACGTAAACGATCAGGAGGGTAATGGTAATGTTTCGACGTCGAAGATTTCTGCCGTCTTCCATTTTCCCCGCCGCCGCCGGCTTACTGTGATCAGTCTCCGAGTCACGTGTCGTGATGCGAGATGGAGATACAGACCTTGGACCATCTTCGGCGTTGCTCGACGTCGTTTGCAACGGCACGGTGTCGACGCGAGATGAGGACGTTTCTTTAGCGGAAGGGGCTCCGGCACCAATGCTGTTGAGCGTGCGTAGCTTGAACGCGATTTTTGTGAAAGAGAACCCCATGGTGGCTGAGGGAAGGAAAAACTCGAAAGCAAATACTCCCGCACCTTGCAACGCCGTCACTGTCCGGCTGAGGTCATCGACGATGCAACGACCATCCTCGTAGTGGAAAAGCGTCACCGCAAACATGATTTGCAACGTCGGCGCGATAAGCCAAGATATAACGGCGAGGATGTAAACGACATGTCGTGTTTTAAACCGCGTCATGTACAGCACGGGATGGACGACGGCGACGTAGCGCTCGACGGATATAACCGTTAGATTGAACGTCGAAATGGCAAAGCCGCAGAATATTAGCACCTGCGAGTTCCAAACTCTACAGTACAACACAGCACCAGCTCCGGGCTGGTCAGGCACGCGGGCGAACCAGTTGAGATGGATGGTGGCAACGATGAGGATCAGCGACGTAAGCAGATCAATCATGCATTGAGAAATGATGAGCCAATTCGTGTGATTCTCTTTCGCCTGACGTCTCAGAACCATAAAGCACAGGAAATTCCCAAACAAGCCGACCACTCCGAATATGATCTGGAACGAAGACGCAACTACTAGGTCGACCGATAATGACGAGGAGCTCGAATCGTCCGGCGATGTCTCGTTTCCCGTGGCATACTCAATCTCCATGACTCCTCTGCGACGATGCTGGCAAGCTGTGTGACATGAAGAACGAAAAAGTTTTACCTTTATTACACCCCTCGCGCTGAGCGGAATCACCGACAAGCAGTTACCATGGAGATCATTTCTACTCCCATCATGCACTCGTGTCTCCCTCGGTGTATTTGAATTGGGAGGATATCGAATTCACGTATTGACAGAAGAAACAGGTTGCTTAAGTGTTCTCTGTAATCCATTTTGGAATTAATGCCAATGTCACGACGAACAACTGAGCGTACGTGTGGGTAAAGGATGTCGGGAAGGGTAAGGCTGATGGGTGGAGGTGGATATTGAGCGAGGGGTAGGTGGAGTGAGGATAAAATTATGGTTGGGAGGGGGGTGAAAAGCGTGGGGTGAGTGGTTTGGATGAGTTTTACGTTTAGTGCTTGTGGTGGGTGTGAGTATTTAGCGTGGGGTGGGGGTGGGCGTGGGTAGTGTCGGGAGACGTGTCCATTACTGACCAGTTTGTACACCAATTACACCCTGTTGGAAGCTCATTTTCAGCCAAATTGAATTACTGGTTTCTCTACTATCCTTACGTAAATTGGTTCACGTATATGCATTGCTCAGGGCATGGTATCGCACAACACGTGTCAGCAAACCTTGTCCCTCTCGATGTATCTAAATTCCCCCTGTCGAGCCTGTGAGCACATCCGCATCTCACCAACTCGGGGGATGTAACCACTATAATGTATCGATCAAAAGGAGATATGTATTATTTGTATTCATGTAAAGCAGTGGTCTTCCGCAAACCTAATATTTGTTCGGTCCGCAGCGAATGTCTGCACTTAAGTCAAGATAGGTATTCGTTCTGCATTTCAAGTTTCAAATAACTAAGTTGTATCTTATCTTGGGAGCCTGAAATTGATATTTACCGAGACATTGTGTTCACGGGAACCTCGCTCATTAAATAAATAATATTTCGCTCACGGCCTCAGCTAGAGTAAATTGTTCGCCATATTCCATTGATATTTACGTCAATCATTCGCAAGCATGAATACTAAAAGGGCAGTAGACAGGATTGTTTGTCGAGTAACTTACTGTAGAAATCGAGGAGCCTGGTGTACAATAAAGCGTCTGTCATAATAACACGAAGGGGTATTGATCCATACACAACCGTTCAAAGGCGATGTTCACTATTCATGCATGCTTTATTTCGGAAACAACTCTCTTATTTACGAGAATAAAATGACATTGCCATATAGCCAAAGCTTAAAACCGCTGCCTGTGAGGACACTTTTCTCATAATACATGTATATTGCTTTAGATATTGATCCACACCGGAAATAAAGTGAACAAATTATTGCTCGAAATTTAAAGGATGGATTTAAGAAATTGGTCAAGTTGTTATTTAACACAATAGCCAAATTTGAAAAGGAATTACCTTGGCAACTTTTAGCATGAGATTAACATGTGAAGATTTTCTAAAATTGTAACAGAGGAGGTAAGAGTGGGTATATTACTAAGAAAAAGGGTTGACCAGTTAAAGTGACTTTTCAGCATATAACAGTGTGTTAGGGTAGGGAATCTTGCATTAGGGCTGAATACTGTTCAGAGAGAGAAAGAGAGAGAGAGAGAGAGAGGGGGGGGGGGAGCTATGTCGCCGTAACGTGTCTGAAGGTAAGACGAAGTGCGAGCGAGGTCTGGAGTCGAGATGAAGGAACATTTGGTTGAATAAATTTGGAAAGATAAAGTGGGACACTGTCCATCCGGATTTAAGAAGCAAGTAAAAGAATCCTAACCTGTTTGCAGTTGGATGATCTATTGGAGGTCACTGGAGAAATTGACAATTTTGAGCGGTGTGCTCATCATAGAGCCGAGATCGCTGAACCTGGTCTGTGGTTTTGGATGCGATGAGGTTGGACAAAACAATTTTGTCTGGAAACACAGACTACGCCCTAAGATGCCACCTTACACCCTTTTTATATGATTTTCGTGTTAGTAGCATCTAAGGTGATCTAAGGCATGTAAGGTGACATCTAGGTTTCTTGTAGATTTGAATGTTTCCATTTAAATAGTATCCACAAAAAGAAAAAAAATCTGGCAAGGACAGTGAATGCCGGAACTTTAACAATACACATGATTGATAAACAACAGGTTCGCAATGAGGGAAAATGTTCAGTTCATTGCGATATATATACCTGTTTCCATGGTTACATAGCAACAAGGTGGCCTTTGAATCCCGTCAGCCCCCTTCGAACTAAAATATAGGTTCAGACTAAAAAAAAAGCTTGATCAGCAGGAGAAGACGTGTCCGTGCACACCTTGTTATCGGTAATGAATACAGGGATTTTCTGAGCACGCCGTTTGACAAATTTACTTGCTAAGACCTCGAAACTGCAAGAGTTTATCTGCAGAACCATATCGATCTGCTTCTTTTTTTTCGGAGTTGGCTAAAGTTTGATTGCCTTAAATTAATCTCATTAGTAACTTGTCCTAGATCGACAGCAAACATGATGATTTTATTTAGCGAATATTGTCGCAGACCACATGCGATGGCCCTTGTCTGACCGCAGAGTTGACTTTAGTCAATAGTTAAAATTATAATCCAGGTATTCGTGCACAATAATATTCCTTCTAATTCAAGTACTTGAAACACATACTCGTATGGCAGTATGGTTAACCGGAGAATAATTGGCGTCTACATGTGATTTCTACAAGTGTTACATCAAGATCACAAAGATTTGGGATATTTACCTCTGTTCCTCCATTTCATAATCCATTGCTCGCATTTTTAAAACACAGCTCATCGATAAATGTGTAAAAAGGGAATTAAAAAAAAGATTGAAAAAAACTCTGAATCTCCGATTTGCTTGGGCATTGTGTACTTCTTTTTTCCACATTTCGTTATGCATTATTCATCATTAGTTCTTAGGTTGTGGAGTTCATGGACACAACCCAGTCGGTTAAAAACTATGTCTGGTAACACAGACTACGCCCTATTCCCACTTTCTGTCTGAGGAGAGGCCAGTGCCATGTTGTATGACATAGGTTCTTACCATCAATGGTAACTACCATAGCAACAGGTGCAATAATGAGAGCTCATTTGCTGTCGCCATGGTAGTTAACATTGATGGTAAGTTACAATAATTGAAAAACTATACATGGAATATGGCCCGGGCCAGCAAGTGGGAGTAGGGCGTAGTCTGTGTTACCAGACATGGTTCTGAACAGACTCGCTTGCGTCCATGCAATCTACAGCCTTGTAACAAGGCGATTCGTTATTTTATAAAACATTTGCAATTGTTCAGAGTCGAACGAATTTGACCTGCGAATTTAGAATTATTCATATTAATTTTGATTTATTGCCGGATCGTTTTAAAATAAGTGACTCAATCAGAACAATGATGTACGTAGTGACGTCAACTTTCTGAAAAATGTGATTATGTGTGTATCATTGTTAATTCAAAGTTTAATTTTGGTCTGGAAAAGACGTTAAGCGTAAAAGGAAAACTGTAATGTATGCAAAAAGGGATACCCTCCATTAAATGCGATTCACGGATTGAATATCTCAGCTTATTGTCCTACTGGTGATTAATGGGATTGCTAAGAACTTAAAGAAATTGGTTAGAACAAAACAAATACGTGGACAAATAGCAAGGTATTGCAGTGCATGGTCGTGTGAAGGTTTATGATCACGTGAACGATTGCATATTTAGTCGACACAACATACGTGACATTAGCTTGAATATTTGTTGTGGGTTCGCCATTTTATAATTTGCTGAACATGCTGAATGTACGTCAGTGTCATGTTTCATGGCACTTTAACAAAGAGGATCAACATAATCAAGACATGCAGTATGTGTTGTATGTGAGCAGAGTGACATTTATTCAGTGGTTTATTGTTCGTAACGAGGGCAGTGAGCGAACGAAAGTCAATCAAACCAGTATAAACGAAACATAACCGCCTTTGTGTACATACAGAGTAGCTCAGTGTAGGCGTCAAAAGAAAACGAGGAAGACGATAAGAAGGTGATTTATAACTTGACGTGGGAAAACTCTAATGATATTGAGGTTTTCATGAAGAAGAGAGATACAGTTGAAAACAGAGAAGAAAAAATAAGAAAAGGATATTTCTATCAGAAGTGCGACACTAGGAATAAATGATGATATTGTTAACTTAAGAAGAAAGAAGCAAATAAACTAGAAGTGATGGGGAGAAGGAGGAGAAGTGGGGGAAAGCAAAAGAGTAAAAAGAGGAGAAGGAGGAAGGCAGGAGGAGGGCAAGGGAAAGAGGGGGAGGAGGAGGAGGAGGAGGAGGAGGAGGAGGAGGAGAAGGAGAAGGATTAATATGATATTAGGAATAGTGATTTAGTGAAGTTCATGAAGATTACCAGGTAGCTAGAGTGAGGTGGAGAAAACATGAAAGGGGAAGAAGAGGAGGAAGAAAGGAAGAACACAACGCAACGACGTTAATTATTTGACCCCATGGATGTATAATGATTTAGAGAAATTCGTGAAGAAGAAAGGAGAAGAAAAACGGGAAGGAAAGATAATGAGAAGAAGAGGAGATATATGTAGAAGAGGAAGAGGAGGAGGAGGAGGATAATAGAGTTATTATCATTATGACCCCTAGGTGTGTACAATGATATGGAGAAATTCATGAAGAAAAAAAGGAGAAGAAAAACGGGAAGGAAAGATAATGAGGAGGAGGAGGAGGAGAAGGGGGTGAGGAGGAGGAGGAGGAAGAGGAGGAGGAGGAGGAGGGGGAGGAGGAGGAGGAAAGGGTTATTATCATTATGACCCCTATGAATATACAATGATATGGAGAAGATCAAGAAGAAGAAATAGGAAGATGAACAAAATATTACGATGATGACGAAAAAATGAAGATAAGGATAAGGTAGACGAGGAGGACGTTGATGTAATATATGATTCGACAGGGGGAATAAGTAATGATTAAGAGGAGTTCATGAATATGATAGAGGTGAAAAAGGAGAAATAGGACAAGAGGAGAAAAATGCAAATGGTGGGGAGAAATATATCAAAAAGGACATGAAGAAGAAAAAAAAAGTAATAAGGAATAAAGTAGAGAGAGAGAGAGAGAGAGAGAGAGGGGGGGAATGAAAGAAAGAGGGAAAGAGAAAGAGAGAGAGAGAGAGAGAGAGAGAGAGAGAGAGAGAGAGAGGGAAGGAAAGGAAAGAAAGAGGGAAAGAGAAAGCGAGAGAGCAAGAGAGAGAGAGAGAGAGAGAGAGAGAGAGAGAGGGGGGGGGAGGGGGGAGGGGCTAATAAAAGAGAGAAAGAGTTAGATAGAGGGAGAAGGAAAGGAAAGAAAGAGAGAGAGAAAGAGAGAGAGAGAGAAAGGTGAAGAGAGAGAGAGAGAGAGAGAGAGAGAGAGAGAGAGAACGGTAATGGCTAGGAAATAAGAGTTAGAACGTCCGTACAGTTACCATGGCTACTTAGCAACATCTTTGCCTATTTTCGATTAAAATTGTGTAATCATCATCAGTATCTTGGTCAGCCATCGCTTTCTATTGAGTAAATTTGATCACAATGAGGCAGGCGTAAGACCGAAAATGCGCCCTTTTCCAGCCTGACAAGCTACCCTCCCCGCGGACGCCATCTCAAACTTGTAAAATAAGGTTGCTCGCCCTCCAATTCAAGATCAACCTCTTCGATTGATTCTCTTCCCGAGTATGAGCCTCTCAGCTAGAACCACTACCCATAGCAACGTAAGCGCGTAGACGAGCTGGCGCCATGAAAAACAAATTTATCATATTTGGCCAAGAAAAGAGTCAATGAGAAAACGGGAAATTAAAAAAAATAGAGACGCGAAGTAAAGCTGGCCCGTGACGACATGCAACACCAGTTGCGACATTTTCTGAGTTCATTTCCAAGCGTCGCGCAGGTGAGCCCATTGTGCTACTGACAGCAAAGCTTTCGTTCTAGTTTCCAGGAAGACGGTAATACAATGCGACTCCATTTCGTAACCAGGCATAATTAAGGACATAAGACGATGTTTGGATTGATGACCTCAGCTGCTCTTCTCTTCCTCATTTCTCCGAGCTGTCTTCAGGGAGCTGGTAAGACATTGGTTCAAAACAAAGAATTGATTTGCTATCGGACATGCAAGATTCAAATTGTAAGGTATAAGTAGAAGAAGAAGAAGAGGAGGAGGGGGATTCAAATTGTAATGTGTAATTTAAATAATTACATAACCCTCCGTTTCAATTGAAGTAGTACTCATTGGCGCCGTCCAATCACAAACATCACCACCATCGTCATGATCGTAGTAATAGAAATGGAAAGAACGATTATATCGATAATAAAACTTGTGTCACGATGATAATAATCACCACCAACACTACTAGTATCACCACAATCATCATCACCACCACCACCATCACTACCACTACTATCATTGTCGTTCTTAATGCGATGATCATTATCACAACCATTATCTTCATACCCGTCATTGTTATCATCACTATGATCATCTTATTCGTCACCCTCATAACCATGTTTATTATCATTATCTTCCTCGTCGTCACCATCATCACCATGATCATCACCATAATGATGATCATCATCATCACGATCATTATGATCATCACTATCTCTATCACAATCATGCTCACTTTCTCTATCACAATCATGTCGATCATCACCATTACCATTGCCATTATCATCACCACATTCACCATCATGATCATCATTGTTATCACAATCAGATTCATTATTGCATGCATCTTAATCATCATCATCATCATTAGCATCGCAAAAAACTCCTTCATCACCATCATGATCATCTTTATTATAGCCGCCGTCATCGTCATCGTCGTCATCTTCAGCATCATCAGCATCACCATAACCATTATCCTCATGACTGTCACTATCACAGTTTTATCTTGATCATCACCACCAGCATCATCTCCATCGTCACCATCATTATTATGATCCTCGTCAAAGTCATTTCACCCTTCCGTTTCCACTACCATCAACACTACCCTCGTGATCACCACCATCGTCATCTTCGTCACTTTCGCCACCACCACCACCACCACCACCACCACCACCGCTACCACCATCACCACCACCACCACGATCACCACTACTACCACCACCACCACCAACACCATCACCACCACCACCACCACCACCATCACCACCACCACCACGATCACCACTACTACCACCACCACCACCACCACCAACACCAACACCATTACCACCACCACCACCACCACCACCACTACCACCATCACCACCACCACCACCATCACCACTACTACCACCACCAGCACCAACACCATCACCACCACCACCACCACCACCACCACCACCACCACCACCACCACTGGTTTATTCATTTTCATAAGCCTGCTCTCGCGTGCTATAATCATGATGCCATTGTCCCCATCCTTGTCGACAGAACTGTGCCCTGATACTACTGAGGAGTGGACCTATTGGGACGGGTACTGCTACCACGAGACAGGGGGCACGTCGATGTGGGGAGACGCCATAGGGTTGTGCGATACCAAAGGCGGCAACTTGGCCACCATCCGTAACCGCCGACAGATGCACTTTCTGAGGAAGTTAGGGAACACGGGGCATCCTGTAAGCAGGCATTGGCTGGGGTGTAGCAGGGACGCGGGCCAGATCAGCTGGGTCTGTGTGGATGGCAGACCGCTATATGATGGTACAGAACAACGAGGAGTCTTGATGTGAACATGAGAAAGAAAGAGAGAGAAGGGTGGATAGAGACAGGAAATGAGATGATGAATAGAGAGAGAGAGAGAGAGAGAGAGAGAGAGAGAGAGAGAGAGAGATACAAAGAGAGAGAGATACAAAGAGGGAGAGAGGGTGAAGTGGGAAAGGGTGAAGGGCGAAGGGCGAAAGAGGTTGTTAAAGGCATACACATAAGTTAAGGCACCGACAAAGCAAGGAATTAAAGTATCTAATTTGAATATGAAAGAGAGGGAAGAGAGAGATACAAGGGGGGAGGGGTGATATTGCTATCCTGCTAATCTAAGGAGGATAATCAATTAATACATGACGAGATAAGACATAAGAAAACAAGAGAGCGAGAGAGACAGAGAAAAACATGAATGTGAAGATGAACATTCAAAATTTTGGAGATAAAGTTTGAAATTGTCAATTTGAATTTCAGTGTGAAGATCGGCTGAGGCCAGGTAACGTTTCTGATTTATCTGGTGCTTTTCACACTCTTCGTGTAATCTACAGCGTGGGCTACGAACGAGCCGCATGTGAACGGGGCCGAGGAGGCAGCTGCAGTGCTGGATATTCCGCAGATGGTGATGATCGACAGCCAGCGAGACATGTTCTACCGTTCCATTTGCGAGAAGCCAACGAGAGTGGGTAAGTCCAGATAATAGACTCTAAGTTTAGGGACTTAGTTTAGGGTTTGGGTTTAAGGATAGATTATGCGAACATTAATACTTTCGGTAACAGCAGTTATATCCAAAGGCGGGGAAATTCTCGTTAAAAGAGGGCACCCACGTCGTGTTATTTAAACTTCTATTATTGGTTAATCTTGAATGACTGATCGATTTGTGTTTGTTTCGAGTGCAAACTTTGCAATGCATGTCTTAAGCTCTTGATTTTAGAGGTTAGAGTTGTATGCACGACTTTTGTATAGTTGGAAGATACCACTTTTTTTTAGTATATATAAGGGCGATTTACAACAATATGGAGCCTCAGTAAAAAAAAATTACATTAAAAAATCTCTTATGTAATAATGAATGCGCTAATATTCCCCTAAATTTGTAACTCGTTATTACAGTTGTAATGGATGAAATGCATTCTGAATAATATTTGTAACTCCTCGCACAGACCTCGGATAAGCTTTGTCTAGTAACGTACAGTTCGACCGACGTACATGAAATATATATACATAATGAAAATTGTCTATTGAGAAAAGGATGAACGACTTGCAACAAAGCATGGCTTCGTGGAAATGGTTCGTATTTTACAATTTGTGCCGTTAATGAAACTGCAAAACTGCAAATCCACATTAATTGAAAGCTTAATGCTTCATTCGAGTGTAGGTGACTGAGTTTTTTTGAATTTGGAAAAATATTTCTAGAAAAAATTTAACTTTCAGCTACCACTTCAACGACCTTATCTTCCGAGCTACTTTTCCAACGGGTCCTTATCAATTACTGCTTGGAGGGGTGTTCCACTGAAACCGCTCACGACGTTACGCTCGGAGTATGTTCATCGCGATGCCTGGCGAACACCGATTGCGTCTCCTTCAACCTCCACCAGAATGGAACGTGCCAACTCAATGACGTCGACGTGAACGAAAGGCCGAGCAGTGCTGTAGCTTGGACCTTCGGCTGCAAGTATTACGAGCCGATTTACTCCGTGTAAGCAGCGACCAGGGAGCAATGAATGGTTATCTTCCGAGTCTCAGTATGTTTCCATTTTGACTTTAACAATCATGAATAATCCAGAAGCTCAACGAAGCCGAATACCAATATTCACGCAGATTAATAATCCACACTCCCAATTTTAATCTTCATGAAGATAACATTATTATATAAACTCAATAATTATATTATTACTGTAGCTGTTACTATTTCTAAACTAGTAATAACGTATTACCAATATTTCTTATCGGAGACATGTAGGTCAATTAAGACATCGAAAAACACTGTTGAATTATCAACCAAATACAGAATTCTGCTGTAAATGTGTAACTTGGTCTACTTTTTGAATTTTAAAATTGTAGATGAATAGTCTACGAAACCTGCCGAATGGAAGGAGAGAAGGTACTACAGTCTAATAAGAGACACGCATTCCAGGTTTTGAGTTGAATTCTGACGATCCAGCATTTTATTTCAATCTCAAATAAGGTAAACAAACCAAACATGTTTTAACAAGATTCTGAGGAACAACGAAGAAACGATGTTATTCAGAATGTTTGTCTCCTATATTTTTCGAACATATAACATACTCAGATTTAACAAGATAATTAGTAACAAAGAGGCTTTCACTATGACATTTCCATAGTAACAATTCAAAATAGACCGTTGCTTTCAATGATGTAAGCATTCACCTTGTCCAGTGTCAGGATCATTACATTTTCTCCCCTTTAAAGTCTTATGATTGTGCAAGGCAACCTTGAACAAACGACCGCAAAAATTAAGGACTTCACGATCATATTCTAACGGGTTTAATTCACTATTAACCGCCTGGTGTTCAAATGCTTACGGTCATGACAAATGCATAATTCAACAGGTTAAACAATTCCATCTTGTATGATATTTACTTGTTATTTTCATGAACGTCTTTCGCATGAACGTGACCACACGGTGAATATGGCACATGGTAAACATTCAAGCGAGAGGGAAGAGATTGAAAGAGAGCGAGAGAGATTGTGGGGAGAGGGAGCGCGAAAGGGAGAGAGAGAGAGAGGGGGAGGGAGGGAGGGAAAGAGAGAGAGAGAGGGGGGGGGAGAGAGAGAGAGAGAGAGAGAGAGAGAGAGAGAGAGAGAGAGAGAGAGAGAGAGAAGAGAAAAAATGGCGCAATTTTCTCAGTTGACAAACAACCTACCACTGATCTGTCAGACCCTAATGATTTTTCTTTGATGGATTGGAGAACAGCGTCGACTTGCCGAAGAACTACTTTCTGGAGCGAGAAAGAATGGGTAATTCTCGTTGGCAAACATGAATCGAGTTGAGTTTGTCGAAGGAGGTATGAATCAAGTTCTACCTTTTTGGTTCCTTTCACTATTTGTTATCTCATCTATAACGGGTATGGATGTGGAGATCGAGAGGAGAACATGAAAAAAATCGTCTTCTCTTTATCAACGTTCTTGCAGGATCTATCCTTGCCCTTGTAGCACAGATGATATGGGGTCTTTACGTTGCTTGCTGAATTGTCACATGTAAACGATCCTTCTAAATAAACTTTTTAAAATAGTGCTTTTAATCGATTCAAACTGGATAGTTTCGTTCCGTCTTTCGTCGTAACCTTTTATTCATCGCTCAACAAATTTGTGCAGCCATTGTTCTATTATGCATCGCTTTCACTCAGTGCCATTGTTTGTGTTCGTGCGGCCAAGTCAATAGCATATAGAATGTTTTGATGTGCTAGTCACAGTCTGAGGGGAGCTGCTTACCGGTTACTAAAGGCAACGAACGGGTTGCGGATGCATTCCACCTGCAGAGTCAATATCGGTATGCAGGCTTTGTACTGTATTATGCAGACGTATGCCCGACCTGTCACCATTATATCGTAATACATGCTAATGTTTCTCCAACACACGGCATCGCAGGGTGTATTTTCAGTTACGACTTTTCAATATCATTGTGGAGCGGGAGGGAATAAAAGAGAAAGAGAAGACAGAGAGGGGCATAGGGAAACAGAGAGAGGGGGGAGAGAGAGAGAGCGAGAGAGAGAGAGGGAGAGCAAGAAAGAGTGGGAAAGCGAGACAAAGCGAAAGAGAGAGAGAGAAAAAAAAGAAAGAGAGAGAGACGGATGCTTGGTAGCGGGGGGGTGGGGGGGAGTGGCGAAGGGAAATTGCTCGAAATATGAACGTTCTGTATTCTGTTGTTACTTTCCCCAAGTTTCCTTAACTTTTGAATGAACTTACGATTTTACTATTATGTTTCAATAACAACTTTCAGTAGACGAAATAGTAATTAAGTAGAGTAGAGCTCCCATATATTAATCCATATCTACGATGATCAATTACATTAAGATTGTGTACCATCATCACATCTCAGAAGAAAATTGTCGAGTTTGAAAAAAATCACGAAATGTAGCCCTGAAAGTTATGATGAGCAATAATCGTTTAGACTAGATTAGATATCAAGTGGATGAAATGAAAACCAATATAAATAATCTGTTCGTTCTTCCTGATTGCTAAGCAATATGCATGATATATGATTATGATTGAAAGCCATTTTCATTAGACATGTCAGAGGTACTGGAGTACCAATGACTCAAATGAAATAATACAGATCGTTATCCGCGAGCCATCTACTAACCAAATGTTGACCGAGGAAATAACGCAAAATTCACTTGATTTATGTAATGTCTATATGGGCAATACGTCAAACTGTTATATCAAAACCAACAGATAAAAGATCATCTAAAAAAAAAAAAAAGAAGAAGCATATTTACTTTTTGTCTTTTTGTCTGATCTGATCTGCCTGTTTGGTATTTCTGTTTCTAGTGGAAACAACTTTCATCAAGCATGTTCAAATTAACTTCCCATTTATTGATTCAGACAAAAATAGATATCAGTATCATGATGAAAACTTGAACGACTTTAGGGTCTGCTACATCATCTAAGCTCTAAGTATAAGGTAATTGATATGTTAAATAAACAATATGTGTATTGCATTAAACATGCATAAAGGTTTAATGATTCAGCTCCAACTGAGAGCGAAAGAGCACATTAAGTTGCGGACAAAGTTTTTTTTTTCTCTACCGATTAAAATGATAGCGATACAAAAAGAAGGTGAAAAACCTCATGTATCTTATACAATGGTTTCATTCTACATTGATAATTATTATAAAGTGTTTCCTCTCCACATATAAACAAAGACATGTAAGTATTTGATACTCCAAATTAGTGATGTATAAACGACCAAGTTGTTGACAACCCTCTAGTGCAACACTAGGTGTGTAGGGGGGGGGGGGGACGAGCTAAATACATTAGATGTAAATCACAAAACATTCGAATTGGATTCTGAATATATCAAATGAAACAAAACATGAGTGCAAATCACAGATTTAAGTGAAACCCATACAAACATAAATTGTGAAACGTCATAAGAGGCCATAATATTAACGTTAATCAAAAATTGTCGCAAAAGAATCGCAATGCTAATGCTGAAGTTTGTGCCAGCGCGCCACGATACTGCGAGGAGAATCCGCCATCTCATTCCAGTGCGACAGCCCGTCCCCGACCGCACAATCCTTCCCACCCACCACGCAGCGCCCGAGCACCCGATGGCTCCGGAAGTGGTTGAGCCGAACGCAGAGCGAGAGCACGAAACAGCACTCGGGCATCTCCGAGAGGCGCATTCGGTCGATCGAGAAGGCTTCGTTGTAGACCGGAGAGCACGAGCGGCGCACGATCTTGGTGTTCTTGTGCTTCATCACCTTGCCGCATCGCATGATGGTTATCTTCACGAAGGTGTCCAGGACTAGAAGAAGGAATAAATGAAACGAAATCAGGAAAACATGACCATAAAGGCTCTGCAACTATACTTTACAAGTAATAAGATAATGTACCTGTAAAAATCATTTTATGATATGTAAGGTCAAACGCGTTTTAAACATCAAAGCTTAACTTCAAAGCACGGAATTGCTGACAACCATTTGATTTTGCTGATGAAATCATATTTGGACAGGATGCGTGGGAGGGAGTGGGGGGGGGGGGGGGGGGCGTGGGTGTAGTTTAAAATGTCATCACGATGTAGACATACAAACATAATTTATACGCATACACGCACGTAAACGCATAAACATGCTGATCAGAATTGTAATATCTGTAATTCAGCAGAGTATTGTGCATCCACTGTTTTGTTAGCTCAGCCTGGTTTTAATTCATAACACTCTCATTGGCCTTTCGTGAATATATTTATGTTAACTCATACAAAAATAGCGTCATCTTCAGTTGTTCATGCCAGTTACATAATACAATCGTATAAATTAAACTAAATTCAGTGTAAGTAGTGTACTCTAAATAAATGATGCACACTCTGCAAGGGCGGAAATCGCTCCCCGAAATGGTGGGGGGACGCGTCCCCCCCCCCCCCCCCCCCGCCCCCCGGGATTTCCGCCCATGGGTACAGGACCGAAAATAGTGGGGGGGGGGACATTTGATATTGTGCCCCCCCCCCCTATCCGAACCAAGTAAGCCTTACTTGATCTGCCGACATCCTTGTCACCCCATTCTGGTAGGCGTAGTTTGTGGGCCTTCATTATGATCAGGTTGACTCGTTCTGCATTGGGCAGGTAGGTCAAGGACACCATCAGCTCCCCGCTCTCTGCCTCATCCACGCCCTGCACAACACAGGATGACACCAACAAAATACAGCAGTAAAACCTTTCTTCTACTTTTATCGTAATTTTGGTTAAGTAAACACGGAACGACAATACACTAATCAATACCCTGATCGTTATAGCTATCGTTGGATATCGTCTCGCAGAGGCGGTCAAGAGATTTT
This sequence comes from Arbacia lixula, assembly GCA_963669155.1. NCBI lineage: Eukaryota > Metazoa > Echinodermata > Echinoidea > Arbacioida > Arbaciidae > Arbacia > Arbacia lixula. Next base: position 19,009,901 of record OZ022593.1, on the reverse strand, counting down.
ACGGTTCAACGCTAAGTTCTTCTGAATTGTTTGATTTGATTTACAGAGCTAACATGTTAACAGTCCTACAGAGGTCTACCGTGGTGTCTGAGCAGCTTCTCGCTGATTTTTGCTTCTCTTAGCTGCTCTTAAATATTGTCGCTCTTGGCTGCTCTTGGCAGCTTTCAGTTTTACCGGTGGGGATATAGTTCTCGTTCGGTCCCTTATATCGGAACTCCCCACACAAACCAAGTAATGGTATATCTGACTTGCTCAAAGGAGGCAATGGGACATCAAAATCACTTCCTCACCGACTCAGGTTTCTCGAGATCGAGTTTGATCAGTCTACCCGCATCGACGTCCGGTGACTCGGTGAAGTCGTGGTTGGACAGTGCGAACTCGACCCGACCGATGGGGATGGGGTGAGAGTACTGGTCGTATTCGCACACTGTGAACTATAGGGAGGCATGGTGGTGGCATGGTGGAGGCAACACAAAGTGGTCAACAGGCGTCAAGGATGGAGATACAGGGGAGACCTAACTTTTTGCTAAAGGGTAGGAGGTGGGGATAGTAGTGGGATTTTTTTTTGTTCTTCCCTTTAAAAAAAAAATAGATCCCCTTAACCACCTAATTACTCCCCTTTTCATTTCTGGGGATCCCAAGGAGGAGGAGGGGGGAACCCCCGTAACCCCCCCCCCCCCCCCCCTTTAGATACAACACTGAGATAGACCAAGATGTTGATTGATTCCTATAGGTTTCATAACGTAAATATTTGCATTTATTTGACGCTATATAGCGCTAGTCTGCTGACGATGGTCTAAAGTCATGGTGTAATCAAGCAGAAATGGAACGGAAAACCGTTAAGATTATACAAAATAAAAGTCATTAAGAATAAAAACACATGTAAAATGTGTGTTTCTTCTCCCTATATGTTTGTATTCTACAAAAGGATGTTATGATCTTGTCTACCACTGAGTCCCCTCCCCAAACATGCGAAAGATATACCTATTGTTATTGTTTGATACCCCTTACCCTATCCCCAATTTCAGTCTCCTTTCCCAATGAATGATGGAACAAAGATTCGTCAGCGCAAGCGTGGTCGTCGTACCTTGAGATTCATATCGTTGACTGCGCCGCGGGCGATGCGGAAGCCGAAGTTCTGGTTGAACTCCGGGTTCCTGCTGCCGCGCTCGATTTTCGAGCTAACCGACCGTTTCTTGTGGTCCGGATCGAGCGCCACTTTCACGAAGATGTCGCCGTTTCCCTGCATGGATTTGTGTGGCAGATTTGGATTTGTGAAGAGAGAAAAGGAAAGAAAACTGCCCGAAATTATTAGAACACGCTAAATGAATTAATGTTCTGTTAAACTATCTCAGGTCAAAAGTGATATTGTGCGAAAATGCCCCTATGCAGTCACCTTCAAAGAATTTTGAGAAAAGAATCAAGTATGAGAAAAGAATGGAGGCATCTGCACAGTGACAAGAGGGCCAAATAAATGTTGGAGAGCATTAAGCCATGTACACACTACACGACCATACCGTGACTTAAGGACACAAGCTCGTCACCAATAACTGACAGATCGTGATGAGGACTCAAAAAAAAGGTTGAAAAGCACGAATACAATACATAAACATTGTGCATGTTGCACGCCCAGTGCGCTGTGAAAGGACTTCTGCTGCACCACAAATTGTCGCCCCTGCACAAATTGACGCCGGCGACAATTTGTGCAAAACCCTTGACACCAAATTGTCACCCCCTGCACAAATTGTCGCCGGCGACAATTTGTGCAGGGGGCTGACACCACAAATTGTCGCCCCCTCCCAAACACATTCAATATTGTGTTGAAGCTTTCAAGGCCATTAGGGGCATACATTTTTGGTAATGTTATAATTCCTGACAAACACAATACATGAAAACCAACACATAACTCAATGTATGAATGCACACAAACCAAAATAAAAGGTCACGTTAAAGTTTGCAAAGTGTGTGTGTGTGTGTGTGTGTGAGTGTGTGTGAGTGAGTGTGTGTGTGAGTGTGTGTGTGTGTGCGTGTGTGTGAGAGTGTGTGTGTGTGAGAGTGTGAGGGTGTGTGTGTGTGTGAGTGCGTGTGTGTGTGAAAAAACGGGGACATCATCTGCAGCACAGGTCAGGTTTTGCGAAATTTTGCACAAATTGCCGCCGGCGACAATTTGTGCAGGGGCGACAATTTGTGGTGTAACAACTTCCCTCCTTACCAACCCACACTGATCAGATGACGCCAACCCGGTGACATACCTCGCTAATTGCAAAGTATGACTGCTTTATAGTTGATAAGATGTAGTTGACGCAGGAGATAACAATTAGCTATGACTATATAATACTAAAACGTTAAATCGCATGACATTCTCTCATGGGATATTCCAGATTTCAAATCGGGAAAAATACCAGGAAATTGAAATTAGCAAAAGGAAAACTTGTTCATACAGAAATCAATTCGAATACTTTTGCCAATCGGCTTTTTAAAAAAAATAAATGGTTGGAAGCATAACATTACCTCTCATTACAGCGACCGGCAAGTAACATCGGGATAAATGAAAGTTAGATTGGAAAAATTAAGTCAACAAAAAGGTTCCTCACATCTTTGACAGCGTTGGGCAGGTTGGTTGCATTGGCGATGAAGACAGTAAGCAACTCGAGTTCGTCATCATAGTGAATCTTGAAGCTCAGCTTACCCGTCTCCTTCTTCGTCTTCTCATGTTTCTGCTTCCACTTCCCTACGAACTTTGCCACCAGCTCCTCCTTTTTGTAGATGTTGGGGTCGATCTTACCGATGGTTGTTTGGACGAGGTCGGACGCTCCCGCCGTGCACGATGCCGACCGCGGGGGCAATGCGAGGTGATCCGGGGTCGATGCGGACTTTGTCATAGCGAACAGCGCCCTCTTGGAGTCAGATGTGATATCGAACCAGGTGTTGCTCCGTGGTCGCTCCTCGGACATAGCTGCTCTAAGATTCTGGCGAAAAAAAAAGAAAAAGATAATGCATTTAGCTGACTTACCTTGGAACCAAGTGCTATCGATATGAATCGATTAATTCAAATGCGATCAGACCCTGAACACCGTCATCTAAGGGCTCGGTACATTTGGACATCAAACAAAAAAGTTACTCAGTCATAAGTCTGTGATGCCAGAGCCTCAGTTTTTATTTTTATTTGGTTAATAGTAATATTCTAAATTTCGAAAGAAATTTTTCCAAGACGCTGATTTCTTTACGCCTTTGCCCTATTTATATTAATGATTACATCTTTTGGTATGCACGCACTAATACAGAATAAGTCTCCATGTAACAACAAAAACAACATTTTAGAATAGTTTTTCACATCTTAAGAGTGTTTGTGTGGGGCATATTGTTGGGAATGTTTATTTTACGTTTATGAAAGGGAAAACTTATTCCCTGAAAAAGTACGCTAATGCAATAGCATGTTATCATTTGGGACATTAACCTCATGCAGAAGTGTGTGCATTCACAATTATGTTTCCATGACTATTAGGATATGTGGGCCATCGAATTCATAACGAAACCCTTTTCTATACCAGGGTTCTCTCTGGTTCATCAGCAAAACCTTCACGGAACAGTGGAAGCGCTGATGGTCTCAATGATCTACATGTATATCTTCAAATGAATTTAACGCACCTTAATCTGTTTGGATTTTATGTCCGAGTGAATACTGGTGCCAGGTGTAACCGAGAAAGACAACCTTTTAGGAACCTCCGGTGAACCGATGGGGGACATCATTGGCATCACGAGGTGAAGGTTCTCTGAGAGGGCGCTAGACAGACCAGGATGGAAGGAGTAAGGTGTCGATGTAGCACTGCAGCTGGAACCGCCGGAGTCCTCGCCGTTCTTCTCGGCCTTCTCGACATCATCACCACCGTCGATCAGCTTCTGGACGTCGTCCTTGGTCTTCCTTCTCTGACGCCGTATATAGGCGATTATGGCGATCAATATGATGGCGAAAAAGAGTACTTCGAAGATGACAACGAATGTCACGGCACCTGGAACTGACACGCCTACAACGTGCTTACTGACAGCTCCCTGGGTGATATCCTTGCTGTGAATGGCTGCGGTATGTGGTGACTCTGTAGTAGGGAGGTGAACACCTGGTGGGTCATCGAGGTGGCCTAAAGGACTAGGCTTCTCCGTAAGAATACCATCGGACATTTGTTTGCTGGCCTCCCCAAAGTATCCACCTTCCCGTGGCCCAAACTGCTGTGTGAAGGTGTCGGCATTAACGGATTCATGTCGTTCTATCCCCTGGTTGTCTAGCTCTTGGCCAATCTGCGCGGCGTCGTCCCCGCTTGGAGACGAAGACACCGACAAAGTGGACGTGCGAGCGGTAGAAGAATTGCCACGATCAGACCCTTCATATCTCTCGAGGTCCTCAAGTAGGATGTTGCGGAAGTACTGAAATGTCCCATCCTGCTTGAATTTCTGGGAAGTATGAACGACAGGAAAATTAATGCACATTGCGGAAGAGATGATCCTCAGTTTCATGTAAAGACCGTCACAAAGGTGGAACGAAAAAGAAAAAGTAAATATTGAGATTATCTTTGCATTGGTTCCATCAGTAAAGTCTTTTCGCAATTGGAATGTTGACACCTTTTTTTTTCAATGGATACTATGGAAACCAATATTGTACACCCTAACCGATCTCACTTCGACGTAGGTAGGCTGGGCCATACATGTTACGTGTGTTATCCTGGGCTGGGCTGGGCTGGCCAGGGCGGGGAAATCATTTGTTAACGTATCAATCAATCAATCAAGTCGGGTAGTATTCCCGAGATCTATGTTCAAATTCCTTCAAGCGGTTCCCATTCTTCAAATTACTTATTTCCTGTATTCATGTTGACATGTTGGTATTATTCAAAATCAAGTAACTGTGCATGGCTGGTGATAACTCAAATCAAGTTTATACATAGTATTAGACTGGAGGGATGCCAAATATGCTGCACGCACTTGTAATTGATTTCATCAACATTACATAAATCGCATTTTTAATTAAGTTGTAACTTAATCAGCATGAAATATATGATTCAACTATCTTGGAAGCTGGATTACATCAGATGGGAGGTGTGACAGTGAAATCAAGAGAATAATATTTATTGCAAAAGACACCTTCTCAAGAATGAAAAATCTTCTTTATAACCTTAAAATCGCCTTTAACACAAGACTCAGAATTCTAGACTGTAATGTGCTACCTACTCGGAAATATGGATGTGACAAAATCCAAGGAATGGGGGATCGCTTGCAAGCAACAGAAATGTGGTTCCTCAGACGCATGTCAAGGATTCCAAGGACAAGCCACACATCAAACACAGCCGTTTTAGAGAGGGCAGGCAGACAATGTATTTTAATAAAAACAATTAGGAAACAGCAGCAGGACTTTTTAGGCCACTGTGTGAGAAAGGGAAGTTTGGAGTGTTTGTTTCTCACTGGAAAGATAGCAGGAAAGAGAGATCGAGGGCGCCAAAGAGTAACGTTTCTGCAGAGCATTGCAACATGGACTAGGTTGAAGAAGATCGGGCTTCTTAGACTGGCAATGGAAAGGAAAACCTGGCATTTCATGGTCGCCAACGTCACAAGATATGGCACTTGAGAGAGAGAGAAATATATGTAAATGTGTTTAAGATGATTAATTCAGAACAGATCCCCATTTTTGCACCGCACCTGTCAATCAACATATTCATGAGTTTTCATTAACCTCGGGAACATTCGCGCAGTTGACAAGAGTTGTTTATCGTTCAGTACTTGAGTCGATCACTTCACTGCATTGAGAGGTGAAGACAAATCTTACCAAGATAAAGACCTAGTGTCGTTGATAGGTTCTGATGTTCCTGTCATGCCAACGTGTACTTCAATATCTGGTGCACACATGGTAGTTATCAGGTTATTTTCTGAATTAGTTTTTTAATACACAAAATGCCATGGTCATGATTTGCCAAACTGGAAATCTAAATTGATTTTCAAAGGATTCTTGCAAATACACTGTACATGACACTTCACAAATCATGCGCCCAACGAGTTTTGAATTATTCAGATTCATTTCCTTTTTTTTTTCTTCATTTTTTTAAATGAATCAACGTACTGGATTCAAGAATCAAGCTCTTACTTGAATTATATCGATCAAATGCTTGTTGACACCCAGTACAGCGCTGAGCGATTGGAGGAAAACTGTTGGTATCATGAGAAAAACAAGTAAAGAATGAGTTGCATTTCACGTCTTCGCAATAATGTTGGTAACACTTTAAGTCACAAATGCAAGGCTTACCCGAGTCTTCGCCAAGAGCATATTAATAAAATCCATGGCTTCACTGGGCTGGTGATCAAAATCGCCCTAGGCCTAGTGAAAAGACGCTAGTGCAGTGAGCTACGGCTAGCAGAGAATCGAAATAGAATCGCACTAGTCTGGAAAGACGCCGTATTGTACCATGAGCAGACCCGTTACAGACGTTTGCCCTCTGTGGATAGTGCAGATGGTGCGCTCAACGTTTAGGAAACAATAAGCCGTTTTCGTAATACGTATTCACAACTTTCCCGCTTACTGCGTAGCAACGCACTATTACAGTCACCTGCATTCTGTGACTCGGTTTCAATGGACCATTTTCGTTATGTATGCAAATTTTATTCACGTCGTGCAAACAAAACGTTTCTAATGGTAACCCCAAAGCTTGTCCGAGGTTTGTCCGAGTAGCAACAACTAATAGATTCAGAGTGCGTTCCGTCCATTGAAACTGAATGACGAAAAACAGACGAATGTAATAAAACTCGTCACCAAGCAGTAAGGGGGAAAGTTGTGAATGCATAAACCCGTTAATGGAGTATGTATGTTCCTTGTGTCCACATTTTATTCCATATTACCGTTTTTTTCTTGTCTTCATCATCATGCGAATGTTTGGTAAAGAGATGCATGGGTTTTAGATACTTCTGGATGCAATATGGGGCACTTGTTCATATCATTCGGGCTACTGACATATCTGTGCATCTTTTTGAGGCTTTCTATGTATGTTGATCCGTCTACACCTTTAAATTTCCCGCCATCCGCCATCTTAAGGATCGTTTCGGACCCGCCTGATTCAATCAAGGAAACTGGTCATGTGTGACCATGGACCTAACATGGATGGACTGCGCTCGGATAGACGTCCTTTGATCTATGATGACCGCCGCCTCATAAACGTTCAAGACATTCAGGTGTTTTAAACAATTAGCTATATTTCTAATCAGGCAGTGCTTCCTTTGAATAACAAAAGAAAACAAGAAGGATGAAGTTGGGTAAATGATATGGGTGATTATGAAGAATGGTCAACAAAAGAAACAGATGTGAGGGTGGAATGTATGAGCACATCTGAATAAGAAAGGAATAAAGGTGATCTGAGAATAAGGGTATTGACCGATAAGATGAATACGAACATTAGAACCTATTGAAATTTAATTGAATACAAACTGAACTGAATTCCAAACAGAACTGAGCCAATGCAAATGAATTTGTGGAGAATGCCAGGCAGTCTCCACTTCTCAACAAAGTGACATCCCTTGACTTAAAGGGTTACTAAATTAGAAAAATAAGTTCCCACTTATCTATGTAAAATTATCAACTAAATACTAATTTCACATTCGTTTGCCGCAATAAAGTCTCATTTTGACGAAAATTTGAAAAAAAACGCACGCCTCCAGTGACGTATGAGAAGTAAAAATTCCATAGATACGGATCGAAGTCAACTCACGTATTCACAACTTTCCCCCTACATGCCCTAACTGCGTAATAACGCGTTGTTGCATTCACCTGTTTCTTGTCATTCAGATTGAATGGATGGAATGCACTTTGAATCTATTAGTTGTTGCTACTCAGACAAACCTCGAACAAGGTTTGGGTTTCCCATTGGTAACGTATTGTTTGAATGGTGTGAATAAAATATTTTATTTACGCCGTTGGCAATGTGAAATTCGCTTTCAGTGGATAATTTTACATACCCTAGTCGTTTTTGCCAACGGAAAAATATATTTTTTACATATTTTCCGGATATTTTCTGGGTATTTTTTTTTTAACTGGATATTTTTAAAGTATTTTTCTGAAAAATACTCCAAAAATAGCATATTTTTAGGATATTTCTTGAAAAATACTCTAAAAATATATTTTTAAAAACGTATTTTTTGGGTATTTTTTAGAATACCAAATATAAGGAATATTTTTTCTGTATTTTTTAATCTTCATTATCAGCATTCTTGTGGATTTGAAAATTTTTATAAAAAATATTCTAAAAATAGTGTATTTTGGGGGTATTTTTTGTCAGTTTCAACTACAAGGAGTATTTTTCGGGTATTTTTAAATCTCATTATTAACACCCGAGATAGCAAATTGACGTTGGGTCAACCATTTGCATAATATGAATGTAATATTATTAAAAAGACAAATAATCCTAATCTCATATATGTAATAATCCCAATTCAGTCTAATCCTAACTATCACTTCAAGCAATCACTGTATGACCCAAGTGGTATATCAATACAGGACATTTACTACATGTACTTGAAAACATTTTGTTAACTGACATGCTCATGAATATTCATTAAGCCTTCTTCATGTGTGTCATAATTTTGTACTTTTAAACATATAACCTCCAAATAATCAGATAAAAGAAGTATTGACCAATAAATTATTTGAAGTTTAAACATAAGATAGTGAATGCCACCTACTTAAGTGAAGACAATAATGATAACAACAACAAAAAAATGTTCTTCTTATGTAAGTTATACTAACCAATATAATTATATAATTATAAACGTACTACTATATATATGAATGTGTGTAAATGAAAGAGTACGAAATAGGATAGGAATAGGATGGGATTTCAATAAGTTCTAGTGTGAGTTAGGTCTAATTAAGCCAGCCATATGATTTGGAATATCCTAAATTAAATTAAAGGAATAAAATCTATCAATATTTTTGTGTACATCAATATTTTTAACGACGTTGATTCATTTGGGATTCTTGTGTATTTGAACATTTTAAAAATATATTTTTAGAGTATTTTTGGTGACATAAATTTGACATAAGAAAAATACTCTAAAAATATATTTTTAACGTACAGTATTCGCGTTCCAAAAACGTACGAAAAAAATATATTTTTAGGGTATTTTTTAATTATATTTTTAGGGTATTTTTTAAAACAAAAATACCCTAAAAATATATTTTTTGGGTGATTTTTTGGATATTTTTGCAATATTTTTGCAATATTTTTTTTCGAGCAGGGTAGATTAGTGGGAACTTATTTTTCTAATTTATTAACCCTTTAGAGATGTCTTACTTTCAGTTTGATTCAAGATGCAATTTATTTTAAAACTTTTTTTCCATTAAACGTGTCCCAAGTTGTATTTAACAGCCAGCATAACTCTCATGTACTCCTAGTCCCCCGCCCCCCCCCCCCACTCTCCTCCATTTTGAGTCCCCTTTTTGAAAAAGGGGACTCAAGCAATGTCATGGCGTGTTTTTGTTAAGCCTTTTCATCAAGTCATTTACATTCAGGAATTCGTAGTAAGTGGTCGTTCGGGTCGGGGTTTATCTGAAATTAAGGCAGCCATGGCTACTTTGTATTACACCTTTCAATCAGCGAGTAATTTCCATCAGATTCATTAATAATGCATGAAGCTATTGGCAGAAAATTATTTGTGGGCTGACATGTGTGCGGCACAATGCCCATTGTTGTGTTCTGAATATACCATTTTCCCCCTAATTGCGCAGTAACGCGTTATTACGTAAGTCACCTGTATCTGGTTATTCAGATTCAATGGATGGAATGTATTTTGAATCTAGTAGTTGTTGCTTAAGCTTTGGGGTTCCCAATATAGTAACGTTTTGTTTGAACGATTTGAATAAAATTCGCATACATAAAGAAAATGGTATATTAAGTATCCGATACAAACAAACTTAAAGCCCGGCCAATTGTCCTAAAGTCAGAAAGTGAAAATATCATTAAATATTCACATGATTATTTCAAGGAAAGTAATTGATGAAATTTCATCTGTTCCTAAAAAAAGTTACATTTACAGAATAAAAGATCAAGAGAAGGGAGTTAAGAAAGGGCAAATGAGAAGAGGGAAGTTACAGGGAGGAACGAGACTGGCACGACAGTCGAGACTGGCACGACTAGAAGAAAGTTTTACTCTCCACCCTCTGACGGCCTTTTCGTGAGCAGAACGACCGTTCAATATGACGTCCAGACTGCAAATGACTTCATAAGGAAGTGTAACAAAAACCCACACTAAACCCAATACATTTCTTGACCACGTTACGCTTTAATGGTCAGTCAAGAATCCTGCTAAAGGGTGGTTATTGTTCTTTTGAATTATCTTTTGTTTAGTTTATCTTTAGTCGTGTTTGGTATGCAGTTCAATGAAGTTGGTATTTAGTTCAGTTCTGTTTGGAATTATGTTCGTATTCATCTTATCAGTCATTTTCCTTCTTCTCTGATCACCTTCATTCCTTTCCTATTCAGATGTGCTTATTCATTCCATCCTTACACCTGGCCCTTTTGTTGAATATTCTTGATTACATAACACTCAGATCATTTACCCATCATCATACTTCTTGCTTTCATTGGTTGATTTGTTAAATAGGGCTCCTACATTTCGTTGGCCTGCTCCATTCCTTTTATTCGTATTGTTTTTTTTTTTTTACTTCATTTGAATATGCAAATGTACTTTATGTTAATTATGTTCATGCGAGAAAATCTTGCTGTGAGCAAAGAGCCCCAGAATAAATAAGTGCACCTCAGGCATGTCAGGACTTCAAGTCTGCAAGACCTATTTTTGTGTTCCATCATGTAGTTCAAATGAATGTAAAACTATCCGGCCAAAAATCTTGTAATCTACTGCTAACTGGGCAAGAAATGCTACTCATATTACACCTATTAATAGTTATAACAGCGTGATCCATCCTGTAAATGAACGAAAAACGAGTCGGACAAAAATCTTGGAACAAGATTGATTTGAACATGCAATCTTCTGCAGGCCGGCATTTCATTCATTTACAGGATGGGGCATTGCAATTGCTTCAGAAAGCCCTTTCACTCAAACGTATAGTAAAAATAGTCCACTCCTCTTTATCTTGCCACCTACTTACAAGAGAGGGAGAGAGAGAGAGACAGAGAGACAGAGAGAGAGAGAGACAGACAGACAGACAGACAGACACAGAGAGAGAGAGAGAGAGAGAGAGAGAGAGAGAGGGCCGGGGGGGGGGGCATAGTAGTAGTGAACTTGCTATTAAATATGCATACATCTGTCATAACCAGGGGGCAATACAGAATTACCTTACATAGACTGTTCTAAAAGGTTGATTGGTACCAATGTGCCCGGGGGGGGGGGGGGCACTCAAATTATATTTTGATGGGGGTGTGCCTCACGAAACCCTGAAATGGGGGTCTAAGGAGCTGACTATGTGTTTGGGAGACCAGTCTGCAAGAGAGAAAGGGGGCATGGTAGTAGTGTACATGTAATTTTAATGTTTATCATCCATCTCTCGATGCACGTACTTACCCCTATCCAGGTACTTATCTCATTGTTCTGGTTGAGTGAGCATCGATCGTTTAACAAATATTCATCCCTCTTGAGTTTGAAACTTTTAAAAATCCTTTATTTTGGTGGAAAAATAAAACTCTGGATATTTTTACAAAGATGTAACATGAGATGTTATGTAAACATAAGAAGTCATTTTCGTGTCATCTGACGCGGTATAACGACAATCTGTACGTGTTCCTAGTTTATGCTGAGACTATTTGACGATACCGTACACAAATATGGTCACCGCGGCGCCACGGCCACAGCGCCAAATTTGACATTGCAAGAACGATCATAATGCAACCAAGTTCTAATAGAGGGTCTAACTTGACTGTTCCTCCTGCACTTACTCTTGCACAGGAGAGGAAATTGTAAGTAGTATAAGTGTTACTAGTGTTAGTGAATTGATTGCGTATTATTTGTATATCTCTTCTTTATTCCGGTGTCAAATAATGTTTACGCCACCACTGACTGCGACCACCCCGGACCGCTCCCGGTTCGCGGGAGCAGTCCCGTGGCTCACATCACGCCACCCACCAGCTACAAACCAGCTACAAACTCCATAGGCCGTGTGTACATGAAACGACCCAAAAATTCAATTACGTGCAACAAACTCATTAACAAAAATCAAATCAGATCAATCACAGGTCGTCTTCCTTACATCAATCAAGATCTAATTTGAAAGATGATAAGAGAAAAAATAATCGTTTACTCACAATTTGAAGTAGTTTTTGGAATCCAAAGTCCAAAAAAGTCCAAGCCTTGCCAGACCAAGCTTCTTAATCCGTCATTGAAGTCGCTCTAAATCTTCGGTGCGCCCTCACTTCCGGGTTTGAGATACATACGGTGCTTCACTAATAGAGTCAGTGAAAGCACTGTCGAGAGCGTGTTTTGGATACACAAAGCTTTGAACACTGCAATAAGCCCTCGTGATGTATTCTTACTAAAATGCTGTAAGAATTGAATTTCGTTATTTTAAGTAATGAAGCGAAATTGAATATAGTATACAAATATTGACTGCTATGAGGGGCACAGTTAAAATTATAAGCCCAAGGTGATGTCAAAACCATGACTATGCCCGAAGCGAAGCTGAGGGCATAGTCATGGTTTTGACATCACCGAGGGCCTATGATTTTAACTGTGCCCCGAATATTAAGCAGTCAATATTTGTTTTATAAACCGAATGTATAGATTCTTCTCATCGATTGGTTAAAAGATTTCCTGAACTGACAAGGCCTACAAGATAGCATGTAATAGGCCTGGATTTTGAAATGAACTACAAAAAAATTGTAATATCAACTTACCAAAATCATGTCCTCTTCAATATTGATCCATCCAAATCAGAAAATGCAAGTTCCACAAAAGTTTCATTTTGTTAAAAGTTACTTGTAGAAAGCAACAGCTAAACAGATCCAACACGGATAACCGTTAAATCCATCAATCCAACACGTACAGATAATTGAAATCCATCAGAGTATTAAAAACAGTTAACGTCAACGAGTAACACATTTACAGTTTGTTGATTTCATGTTTTTGAAGTTATTTCTGGTAAATATTCACCACGCAGTTGTGAAAATTGAAACTGGTGGGTTTATTCTCCTGGCTGCTGGTGTTGCTAGTAATATTGACAGGGATGGTCATTGTGCCACGTGGTGAATTAGCAATGTCACGCAAAATTCCCTCCAGATTATCAAGATCCTGGTCTACATACATGTATTTCACAGGGTCAGGAATGTTATCAGCAACTGAGGAAGTTGAAGGGATGTCTGCAGCTAATGGTGCAATTTGCATTTGTTGGTTTGGATTAATTGTTGAACTTATGGCATGGGCCATTTCTTCTTTCTTCTTGTCTGTGGTTCTCGCGTAGTGCTTCAAACTGGATTCGGAATGATGACCAGACACTGACATTATGTCTCTGTCTTCAAAGCCTGCATCCCTCAGAAATGTAATGCTCGTAGCACGTACATGTAGGCAGTGGTTTGTGTACAAGCGGGTTCCAGCTTTCAGTGAAATGTCCTTCATCTTATCACCCAGCTTATTTTTCCCAAGTGGAGAGTTACAATACCATGGACCTGATGTTGGCACTTTTGACCTGGGTTTCTGCCAGAACCATTCACACTCTGGGTTTAGCTTCTCCACATATGACAAGTAAGAGGCCACTGGACATCGCTCATCATTTGTTTCAATCATCACTCCACCTTGGCTCTTTTCAAGATCATCCTCGCGGTTATTTTTAGTGAGAGTATCTTTTAAAGTTATGTATCGCTTTCCAGTTAACTCATTAACATGCATCTCAAAACTATCACGTTTCATTTCTCGCAGATTCTCTCTTCCTCTGTTGCAAAAGTACAACATAAAATCCAAAAATACCTTATTTTGAAGGCCCAGAGGATCAGTGACATCCAAAGAATCTTGAATAATGCTCATATCTTCCTGTGTTATTGCCATCTTATGTTTTACGAATCCTTTTCCCTTCTGCTTCAATAGCGCTGAGAAGCTCTTGAAGACCTTTGACGAACTAGCAAAGTCGGCGTGCCCGATGATGTCGGCTTTACCTTTATTGATGAAATGACGCTGGAGCCCAAAACGGATTGAAAGCATGGTCTTCTTGCTGTACAGTTCACCATTTTTTTGGCGTGCTCCACAATAGAATTTACCAAGAATGTCATCCAGATCAGAATTCGGCAGTTCTTCCACCGCTTGTAAATCCTTGTCAATAAGCTGCAGGTAATCTGCGAAGATTTTCACCGAGTACTTTATCTGTGACTTTGTACTTTTGCTATCAGCGGAATCCATGATCTCTCTCAGTCCCTCGTCATCAACGAGCTGAAATCTAGGTTGATTGTTAGTATTTTCAGCCATATTAGCGATAAATTATCACATGTTTCACATGTAAACAAACAAACGTAAACAAACACGGACTACGGTGAAGGTTCAAGGTCGATCGTCTGCGCAATCGCGAAGAGAGGTCAAATTCAACATGGCGACCTGACAGTCTCTTTACAACGCGCTAGCTGTACGCGCATGCATGTAAATCAACACTCATTGCCCGTACAGGGATTGCGCACACACGAGCGATATCGCGCGGTGTTGAGGTTGTCTTATTATTTTCCGGGCACAGTCGATTGCCATGCCCCGGGCACAGTTAATTTTGACGTCATCTTGTTAAAAACGGGGGCACAGCTATTTCGATGACTCTACTTTTAACCAATCAGATGAGAGGAATCTATGTATGAGGTATATAACACTAAATATCTATAAATTATTTGCAACAATAACGATGAACTGCACACACGTCCTGTTAACTCTTTGCCCGCTTCGTTCGACTCGCGGCACATACAGCGGGCTGCCAAGTTCGACTCAAGTCACATTTCGCGCACAATGCATACGAAACGCATTTAATTGTATTGTGTGCACACACATACAATAGCGAAGCGTGTATTGCATAAGGGGATCAAAGTATCAATAGGCAGGAAGTCTCCCAGGACAGGAAGTCTACTGAGAAGTACCCAGGGTCAATTTCAATAGAGGAGTTTAGTTCATTGTTAGCTCACTCTTTTTTAATGTCCCATTTAAATCCTAAATTGCTTGGCTCATTATTCCCATAAAGACATGGGTTTGGTATGTAATGAAAGCTAAATAACAAATCTTTTTATGAACTAACTTAGAGAATCACTTTCATTAGGACATATTGAATATAAGAGGTATAAAATAGCCTCCAAAACGATAATTTGGAGACAGAATGTAAAGTTATAGTTTTCAGAATCTATGATATTATACATGACAAAAATTATACCATTGGCATGATTGGCAAGAGTATTAATTCCTTTCAGACTTTGCTACACATTTTTTTTCATCACTACAAACCAATAAAAAGTGATTGCAAGTTGAATAAGACAGTGCATGCAAAACCCCTCTGAATGTGGTACCCTAAAGTTAATGTGGTGCAGGGGAGATAGTGTGCGTGGCGGGCAAAGAGTTAAATATGCTATTAACTCAGAAAACCAATGAGCACTAAAGCATCTTACGCAAGTAATAACTCAAAGACATTTGGATGAAGGCTATGCCCACTGCGAATTTCTTATTTATTTATTTCTTTATTATATTAGTTTTTTTTAACTGGCATTAATGATGCCAGGAAGATGTATAAACGTAGTTTGTAGGCCTACATGCATCTTTTCTAAATATTATGAAATCCCTATGGACCTAAACATGTGTATATATACAGCAAGTATATTATCTCTCAATTTTGGCCTAGAAATAAATTCAACATTTAATCCTATGAAGTTGCAACATTGTATGCCATTGAAGAAACTCGAAATTAATATACAAAATATTTGTAGTCAATTTAGGTATTGTACGTGGCTTTTGTGCCAAGCTATAATTGCCTGCCAGCTGCTCTCTCACTGGGGGCTGGGGGAAGCCTGACCCCCCTTCACCCCTGGCCGTGGAGTTGTGTGCTTGATGATGGCCCTCCTGTGTTAATGTCACCTTGTGACATACTTCAGGCCCGGACTCCTAAGAGGATTATCCTAGTACAACAGTATACGGATGCTTACCGTCAGCTGTAGTACAGATTTATTTTATCATGGGCGGAGTAATGCATCATCACTCATCACTCTTTGTTTTATCTTGTTGAATGTTGGCAGAAAGCAGAAACTATGGCTGGAGAAACTGCAGAGACTTGAGCAGAAGGAGCAATGGTTGAAGGACCATCCCCTCATACCACAGTACAGACCGAGGTGAATCAATTTAACCAATCAAGTGTCAACTTACTTCTAGTACCAAATAAGGTTGCATTTTCCCCGTAACTATAGGCTTACCTGTCATTAACTGCCTGGACTGCATACGTTTGTGTAATTTTGATGATCTTAGACACCCTTCATTGCTCAAAAGCAGTCACCTTCTTCCCTCGATTATGTTTGGGGAGGTACATTGTAAATTTGTAGGTTGCACGATGAGGGAAGGGGGGGGGGGCAGTGCGCTCAGAGGGGGAAAAATAATCAAAGCAAAGGCACAGAATCTGGACTACTGTAGCAGATAACTACAGAGACAGTCCCATCGGAGCCCTGGACAGGTTTCCGGAATATGAAGTGCAAATATGCAGCAGAGATGGTCAATTCCATGAGAGTTCTTGTGACATATTCCCTGGATGGTATTTCAAAGAACCAGGGATGAATATGTTATCCCCCCCCCCCTAATTTACATACTTCTTTTAACTCCCCAAAGCACCTTCTTCTGTTGCAAGCGAGTTCATACTTGCAATGTTCTTTATCCATCCAGATTGTCGGATCCTCCACCTTTCTGGCTGGTCTTTTTCAGGCAGAAGCAAGCCTTTGAGTGCACTGCAATCCACCCACAGGTATAAACTTTACACTATCTGTACTCAGCCCACATATTTGTAGGTGGCTTTTCTCTACTCAGACGCTTAGCGGCGCGACTCCCGCATAATCCGCGCTCGAGCAGTAGACGAAAGACGATGAGTACACTTCAAGTTCCTCATAAGGCGCAATGAAGCCATAGCCCATTGGTTACTGCAGTTGCATGGCAAATGTTAACATCCTAACTGGACCAGAGTTTCCTAAAGCCCAAAATTCTTAACGTGAGCAACAGGTTAAGAAAAAGTATCACCGAAGTTCATGTTTTGTTATATTTCACAAATGGGTCTAAGTAAAATGAGTGAAGCAACAGAGATGGTAATCTAGGTGGCACTGTGTGAATGACAAATCAGTAAGGAGGATCAGAACTTCTTCACACGAATGCGCACTTTATTGGCACAGTGCACTCCCTTTTAGCACACACACACACACCAACACAACTTGAGGCTTGAAGGAGGCAAAACATCCCAGAAGAAGAAGACCATTGCAAAAACATTGCTTCTAAAATCTCCCTAATTTGTTTAATTTGATAGAGTTATCTTTATACTATTATTTTGCCTCCTTGTGAAACTTCAGGATGTACATCCATTTGCCTTTGAGCCTGAGTCCCATGGGGCATCTCCTAGCAACAAGGGTCTCCGCAAGTACCTGGTGACGAGCCATGCTCAGCTCTGGCACTCCATCAAGTCTCTGGACCACCAGGGCCGGCACGGATCTTTCTATGAAGTCATCTCGGAAGGGGCGGTCTGTAAGCTGTACTTTGACTTGGAATTCAGCCGAGATTTGAACCCTGGACTTGATGGCGCTGCAATGGTCCAGACACTGATTGAGGTATGCTACAGGGCTAGCCCAAAATAGCAAAACATTGATCTTTTTGACAATAACTAGAAATCCAATGATGCAAAGATGATTCATCTCATGCTAAATATGTCACTCAGTGCGGATAAATCGTTCGTGATAATTGTTTGTCTCGCAATGTATGGTCAACAGAATCTAAACAGATCATGACGTTTCGTGCATCACTGCGACACTTTCTCAGGTGTGATACAAAATTGTAGTAAGTAGGGGTTGAAATACCCTTTGGTCAGTGCAGCGGTCCAGTACTATTGGCCGGCCAAACAATGGGCCATTCATATGGCTCGCATCGTTACCGACAAAGGACAAAGCCCACTGGCCGGCAGTTATGGGTGACCAACCAGTCAAAGGGCCACTAGTAGGTTTGCATCGTTGGGCGGTAATAACGGCGAGCTACAAACAATCAAAGAGCCGCTATGGTGTGTTGATACAGGGTGGTCGGGGAGTGTCACAATTCATCTCATTGAGATTGAGATTTGCATGTTAGGTTATATCCTCAGAGGTCAAAAGTCAGTGAGCTTTGCCCAAATTTGCAGAAACTTGCCTGTGCCATACATGAACCATCACATGGAGAGGAACTGATAAAAGATCAAACCATTGAAAGGCCAAAGTTCAATAACTTTGCCAATCGGAAACACAGGTGTTTTCTTAATGGTGTCTTCCAGTTGGATTTTACTAGGTATTGTGTAATGGTACTGTGATGTTGTTTTATTTTTACAGTGCTATCTGTTTTTCTTTTTTTACTGTCCTTTTCCTCATTCTTGCCCTTGTGTTGAACAAACATTAGTTTACATGCCATGAGCTGCAGAAAGTGTACAACATTCACTGCAGCAGTCATCATGTTATCAACCTGGATGCTAGCACGGGGTCAAAGTTCAGCTGTCACCTGATCTTCAACATCCCAGGTGCCGTCTTCAGGGATAATCTTCGTGCAGGTATGTTCAGGTAATTCTTGATATCGCAAATAACTTTAAGATATCACACCACATGGCGCTTTAATACCTTTCGGATTTGGCATGTGAAGTGATGAACCTAGCACTCCCTGTTATATAAGTAGGTCAGCAAAAATGATTGCACTACCATTCAGCTGCAAAGCTGAAAGAGCCGCTTGCGGCTAATATTTTCCGGTTATTTATGATATCGAGAATTATTCAATTCTGAGGCAATATTTATCAAGAAGAAGAACAATGTGCAATGTTGCACTGAATGGGTAAGTCAGCCACCAGGCTATTTTTCAGCCTTCACTGCTGCATACTCATTACATTTAACAACATTTGACCACATGGTATTTGTACTAATATCACGATGCCAAGCCTTTTCATTGTTGCAGTGTGTAGATGAACATGTTAATGCTAGAACAAATCTGCTTTACCTTGATAAAAAGAAGCAACTAGCAAAAGAAACTTTTTGCCTCACCTGAACAAAGTTTGGCAGAGACCTAGTAATCACTTTTCCTGTTAGCTTGTTTTGTTATTGTTAATATCAAGGAAGTAAAACTGAAGAATCTTACGGCCTGCAGATGATTCCCATGAATTGTAATCCAAGAGGTTGGCTCTTTCAGATTCTTTATACCAAGCATCAAAAATCTGTGAACATGTGATACAATCATACCGATTTAATATTTCTAATAATGTTCTAGATAATTTAATTTCTAGATAATGTTTTTCTCTGTTGATTTGTTCATCCAGGATACTTCGTGCGTCACCTATGTCGGGAGATCGAAGCCTACACTTCAGATGCTGGACACGGTGTGAACGAAGGAGATGTTGGAGATGAGAGACCTGATTATAACGGTGTGATTCTAGCCATTATCCATCGTCAATATCTCAGTATTTCCACTTATATTGCACAAGTTAAAAATTTAGCTAGACATTAGTGAAAGGGCTTCCTGGGGTAATTTTAATTTTGAAAAGAAATTTTAGGCATACACCCAGCAATAGTGTTCCATCTCGTAAATGAATGAAAGCAAAAAGGAAAAAAAGTTTTATTTGGTCACAAAAGGTGTTACAAATTTAACGGAACAAAACTGTCGTGTTTAATCAAGTCCAGGCAAGGCACATGATGACAGTGGTGAGCCTGTAATGAAGAAAAGGAGAGATGGCGACGCAACCAGCAGCAAGGAGAGTGGTGATCATCGCACCGAGAGTCAGACCCTTCTTGCGGGAGGCGATGCAAACGGCCATGGGGATTTCCCTGGGAGACGCAGATTGAAGAATCTCTATGTGGAAGGTCACGATGGACAACGAGCATTGTTTATCGATACAGGTGAGTAAGCCACCACGCATGAAAAAGAGTGCAGCCTTTCGTGGCCGACAGAATGGTTCTAGATAGGATGTGTGCGTACTCCCATTGACAAGAAATTCCATGATTCAATTTCAACCCAATGTGGTACATAGATGGATCACTACATAAAGATAGACTGATGATATAAGAAATCAAATTCCAAGTGTACAATTAATCCGAGCACAGATGATGATCCATTCAAACCAGATGAAGCTAACAGAGAAGCGAAGGCATATTTGTTGATTGCGTGGCAGTCAAGTTGATCTAGTGCGAACAGGGTGGACTTGTATGAGTATGAACTATTGCTAGCTTTTATTACCAAAGTGTTATTGTTTTGTGAGTGGTGTGAATATTTGTAAAATTGACTGTTGGTAATCATATTTAAAATACTTCTTTTAGTCTTTCATATTGTCAACGGAACTTCCCCCAGCTACAATAAATCTTTAATTCACAACTACCAACCATCACGAGCCTTAAGATCATCCACATCCGGTCTTTTGCAAGTTCCGGTTTCAAAGAGATCGTGGGGAGAACAGGCCTTTGCACATGCAGGGCCAACCTTGTGGAATTCTCTTCCACAGAGTTTGAAAACCCTGACGTCAGTGACCACCTCCAAGGGCAACCTAAAGACATACCCGTATAATGGTGTTTTTTTGACATACTAGTTCATAGCTATGTTGAATTTTTTTCTCTCTCTTTAATTTGCTTTGAAGCGCCTTGAGCATCTGATTAAGATAGAAAGTGCGCTATATAAATTCTCTGTATTATTATTGTTATTATTATATTAATTTAAATCAATCGACTGAAATTCACTTGAATTACTTATTCTTTGAGGTGCTTAATCCAGTAGAAGAGTAAAAAGGTTAATGCTAAGAATGTTTCTTGTCTGAAAGTACAAGCGCTATAGGAAATAGAAATCACAATTGCCCAATTTGTTGATCTTACTTGTAATTTCATGCTCTACTGCAAACTTGTAAGCTGCTCAATGTGTTGATGTTAGTCAAGATAATTTGCTGAAAGTGCATCTAGCACCTTGTAGAAACCAGCTCTCGTTTATTCTTTACAGCTGTGTACACTCGCAACCGAAACTTCCGGCTGTACAAGTGCATAAAGCTCGGCAAGGCCAACCCTTTGCTTGTTGCCGCGGACAGCAAATACCAGGTGAAGTCCAAGAAGCCTGCCGACAACAAGGGAGGAGAGGAGTTTAAATTCTTCCTTGACTCCATCATTACCAACGTAAGGTGAGCAGGGTTTGGGGAGGGGGGGGGGGGTCATCTTTAATGACTGTCTCCAAAAAGTGGTGAGAGGAGGGCCAAATGTGTAAATGAAGAAAGGTACTTGTTAATCTTCAAAGGAAGCATGCTAGCAGGCCCAATCATACCGGTTACCATATCGGAACATTTAGGGGCTACTTTTTGTGCACATTGGCCATTTGGCTACAATTTTATATTGTGTCCGTGGAAATTTGGGGGGCTATTTTAACATTTTTCAGGGCTCTTTTAAGCATCTTGGTTGCAAAATCGCCCCGAGCCCCTATGTGTTTTTTCCCCTGCTGGTTACTTTGTAGTATATTTGGTAAGGTGGGGAGGGGGGGGGGGAGGGGAGGGGTGAGGGGAGTGGAAATGCAGTTGTGACAGTAGGTACAAAAAATATAAGAAATCTTGTGCATCTTATATTCTCATTGAATGCTTAATGTGACATGAAGGTATATCAGTGTCCAAGATAAACTGGAAAAAAATATGTGCATGAAATGTTGGCATCGTCTTCCTGCAAATTCCCAGATAACTTTATTTCAATTCCTAGTTCCCAAAACTTAAATATTTTAACTGATCATCTCTATGTTTTGTACTTATTCAAGCGACAGAAAACTATTATGACACATGTCAATGGTGTACCATGTGATGTCCCTATGTCCTCATTTAGGCCTTCATGGGGTTTCCCCAGGCTCTTGAACTCTTCAGGATCCCTTGGTTGCAATATCAAATGAGGAATGACTTATTTTCTGTAGGTTTGCCCAGAATGTGAGAGTGTTGACCTTTGATGGTCCTGAGGAATCGACCAAGGTCTCCTGTAGAAGCCATCATTTGGGTCAAGATGTACCGACATCGAAAGTTGGACAAGGTATGGCAATCATCAATCCATGTTTGAATTGATTTTATACCAGTGACAGCAATCATGACTTTGTTGGTGCCATGTGCAGTAACAGATGACCAAAGAATCATTAGTGGTAATTGTCACTGTTTTAAAGTCAATCTATACTTGGACATGGTAAGCCAATCAGCAACGCATATATGAATTGACTTTTTAACAGTGGTAATTACCACTTGTGACTGTGGGCATCTGTTATTGCAAATGAGAACATGATGAAAAGTCGACCATTTTGCAGCAAGACTTCAACACTTCCTAATGTTCAGCATTGCATTTAACTCTTTGTGTCCACCTCCATATTCTTCTCCTAGTACTGCACACACAAAAATCCCATAGAAAAGGTTTTGGCCCTGAACAGAAGAAATTGTTGAAGTTTGTTTGGTCCATGATGTACTCTGATGGAAATAGACCATTTTCGTAATATATTCACAACTTTTCTCCTAATTGCGTGGAAAGACATTATTATACACCTGTATTGAGTGTGTTTCAATTGGTGGAACATGCATTGAAAATGACTGAATCTATTTGTTGTTGCTACATGGACAAACTGCAGACTAGCTTAAGGGTTACCATTAGTAACGTATTATTTGAACGAAGTGAATAATTTGAATACATATCGAAAATTGGAAAAAATCATGACCATAACTACAACACTTCCTATTGGTAAATACGATTTTCTCACAAAGAAAGATTTTCTCAAAAATCTTTAAAGCGTAATGCACACAAATCCCATGGCAAAGTACTGGTCATTTTTTGCAGGCATACAATGATGTTTGTCCATGATATACAAGGGTAGTTTTTTTAGACTCATAATCATGGTGCAACTAATCCCTCTCACTGCAGGCGATTCCCCCTCGACTACAGAAGGTTACCGGGCGTCGCCCTTCCCAGCAATAGACGGCTATGTGAGGGCGCACTGCATCTCTAGGGGTGGGGTGACAGGAGAGATCAGACGCTGGACATATTTCTCCCAGACTCAGCTGCTGGTATACGACGTGGTCAAGAACCGTTGGTGTGACAACATTGGTCGACAGCACAGGAGTAACAATATCATGTGAGTTGGATTGGTTGTTCTCCCTGGGGTTTGCATCACCAAGCTCTTTGTAAGCTATGCACAACTCTAAGCACAACTAGTAACCTGGGGCTATATTCATGAAACCTTACTGAGCCTAGTTAGTTGCTAAAGTGCATTCAGCCGCATGCATTTTAGTAACTTACTAGGCTAGTAAAGTTTCGTGAATATTGCTCCTGTTCTTTTGCTAAATGAGATACTCTATTTTGTTTTTATTTTAATAACATAGTGGGAGTTAATTTCCAACAATCCTAATAAAATTTGACAGATCATGATACACTTTGTATTCAAACGCTTGTGAACAACAAAGACTTTCAATTTACAAAGATCAGAGTTCAATTTTACCTGATGGGAATCAAAATCACTGAGAATATGACTTAGCACATGAATCGACTGGTTTTTTTTACAACCGCACATGGTACAAAGATGGATCACTACATTGAGGGATACTGATGAGATAATTTTTTTTTATTATAAGGTCAAACTTCCCAGGGGTCAAAGATCAATATGCTGTGCCCAAAATGGCACCATTGCATGATGATTTTGAACGACAGGTGCACTCTTACAAAGTTCACGAAACTTTGTACGGATCAGTAAACCTTGATGAAAACATGTATGAAATCATAACTTCAGAACCTTTTCCAGGAAAATTATACTTTGTACAAATATAGATAGATCCAAAAGATTTGTTGTAGTTGATGCTTGTTCTCTTCTGACAGGATCCTGGTCGATCTGAGACGGGGCGTGCACTACCAGAAGTGTCATGATCCCAGCTGCCGAGCCCAGGGCTACAAATCAGATGAACGCTTTATTCCCGCGGAGCATCTTCCCTCCTTCACAGACTGGGACGAGGAGGAACTCATCGCGATCACAGAGCGTGCCGAACAACTCGCCTCAAAGTCTGCCCACCATCATGAGGAGGAGAGTGAACTGGAGTCAAATGCTGAGGATCTAGAGGCTGAGCTGATACGATTGGCCGAAACTCTTGAATCACATGACACTAAGGAAGACGCGTTAGCATTGGATAGGAGTGGTGTTGGGCTGGACGGGCCATGTAGGAGAGAGGAGATGAAGGAGCAGAGCTCACAGGGAAGCGCGAATGAGTGGGACAGTGGCATCACAGACGATGAACTCATGAGAAGCTTTCAGGAATGATCTGCAATTCTCGGTATCGCAAATAGCTGGAAAATATCACAGTGTGTGGCGCTCTAACACTTTTCAGATTTTGAGCTTGTGAAATAGTGAACTGGGCACTTTCCGATTATACATGTATTAGTAGATCAGCGCAACGATCGCACTTTCATCAACACTTTCCCAGTAACCCACTTTTCCACAAAAATTGGTCCTATATTTGCTCCTATGCTGTAATATAGAGAGATTGTACTAAATGTTTCAGATGATGACTGTAGTAGAACTGTGAACTTATTTAAAAAAGAGGGGTTCCTTGCACCGACGCAAGGCACTATGTGCCAGATTACAAGACTGGAAGAACACAGGTCAACCAATTTGGCTGAAGAGCTGATATCGCCACATGTATGGTGATATTTTATAGTTATTTGCGATATTGAGTATCATGTCCATCTTAGAATCCGTCCAATGTATTTATGATTGCCGGGTATTGCAGATATTTCAAGGTGTATATAGGCAGCGGTCATTGGGAGTCAGAAAAAGTTTGCTGGCTTCTTGCAGAACTCCGCTGTGATGCCAGCTCATACATCATACTGCCTTCTATTTTGATCACCAGTTCAGGGATGATTCGGGTAGCTCGTCCATTGTTCATATTACAGTAAGGTTCAATTTACCTTTAAAGAAAACACAGATTTATGGAAGCTTTTTAAAATTTTCAGTACTCAACCAAAATTATTATGTGTTTGAAAATCTGAAATATTGAGAGATTGAAAGTTCTTTTGTAAATGTACAAAAACCATTACTTGTGAAATTTCTGGTGCATTATATGAGGCTGGAAAACATTTTAGTTGGAATAGAAGCTGAAAACTGAAATACATACTTGTGAAGGTAGATTAGACAAATAAATAATGGGAATTTCCCCCTGATATCATGCACTGCCGATTCACTGGTCTGTCAGTGAGGTACATGTACTGCATGTTATCTTGTTATACATGGTGCTTACGTGGGGAACATCAAGCAGAGCACATTATAGAGGAGCCCAACTTCAACTTTTTAAAATATCTAGCTTGTTCATTGTATGATGCGTATGGTCTTGCTTTGATCTAGATCAGACAATATCTAGTTTGTGCATTGCATGACTGCGTATGGTCTTGCTTTGATCTAGTTCAGACAATATCTAGCTTGTGCATTGCATGAATGTGTTTGGTCATGCTTTGGTCTAGATCAGACAATATCTAGCTTGTGCATTGCATGAATGTGTTTGGTCTTCCTTTGATTTAGATCAGACAATATCTAGCTTGTGCATTGCATGAATGTGTTTGGTCTTCCTTTGATTTAGATTAGACAATATCTAGCTTGTGCATTGTATGAATGCATTTGGTCTTGCTTTGATCTAGATCAGACAATATCTAGCTTGTGCATTGCATGAATGTGTTTGGTCTTCCTATGATTTAGATTAGACAATATCTAGCTTGTGCATTGCATGAATGTGTATGGTCTTGCTTTGATCTAAATAAGACAATACGTGTATCTAGCTTGTGCATTGCATGATTGCGTATGGTCATGCTTTGATCTAGATCAGACAATATCTAGCTTGTGCATTGCATGAATGTGTATGGTCTTGCTTTGATCTAAATAAGACAATACGTGTATCTAGCTTGTGCATTGCATGATTGCGTATGGTCATACTTTGATCTAGATCAGACAATATCTAGCTTGTGCATTGCATAAATGCATATGGTCTTGCTTTGATTTAGATTAGACAATGTCTAGCTTGTGCATTGCATGAATGCATAATAGGTCTTGCTTTGATTTAGATCAGACAATATCTAGCTTGTGCATTGCATGAATGTGTTTGGTCATGCTTTGATTTAGATCAGACAATATCTAGCTTGTGCATTGCATGAATGTGTTTGGTCATGCTTTGATTTAGATCAGACAATATCTAGCTTGTGCATTGCATGAATGCATATTTTCTTGCTTTGATCTAGATCAGACAATATCTAGCTTGTGCATTGCATGAATGTGTATGGTCTTGCTATGATTTAGATCAGACAATATCTAGCTTGTGCATTGCATGAATGTGTTTTGGTCATGCTTTGATCTAGATTAGACAATATCTAGCTTGTGCATTGCATGAATGTGTTTGGTCTTGCTATGATCTAGATCAGACAATATCTAGCTTGTGCATTGCATGAACCCGTATGGTATTGCTTTGATCTAGATCAGACAATATCTAGCTTGTGCATTGCATGAATGCATATGGTCTTGCTTTGATCTGGATTCATTGCATGAATGGCTTTGGTCTTGCTATGATTTATATTAGACATGTTTTATATTAGCTCCACTGTATATGACTCTTCTAGGCAAAAAGACTCTCTCATAAGGTATTTCATGGCTCATCTTCAACAGTTGTTGTGGTCCATGATAAAATGATTTCTTTGTGTGAGTGGCCACAAGCCGCCACATCAACCAACCAGTCTCTCGCTCAAACCTATTCACAGTTCTTGGTTATTCCAGATAACACAAAAGGAATCAATGACAGGGTGTCGAATTTGCAAAAGTCATGAACTCGGTAGGAATCAGCAGAATACTATGACAATAACATTGTCTAACCAACCCAATACCTCCTCAACATCTAGAGATTGCTATAATTTCACTTAAAGTAAGTTTCAAGTTCTATTAGTGGGAGGAAAATTCTGATACAGCATTATCTTCAATTTTCTGTGTTTTTTTTTTTTTAATTTTATTTGTTTTACCTGCAAAAAGGACACCCTGTTTTTAATCTGTGAGTACTACTTTTCTAACGCCAGTTTTTTTAAAAAACAAGTTTGTAAGAAAGCAAAGAAATCCTATAATTTTTAAGGTTTTGAGGTATACAGGTATTTTCAAAATTGGCATCCCTATATACTTGTATGTGGTTCTCGGGTCATCGATTGAGAATAACATGCAATATGTTTGATTATGACTGTTATGTTACACATTGCGTAATTAAAATGCATTGGAACTTTACCTCACATAGCCTGCATGCATGTCCATTTTAGTGTCTTAACCCTATCTAGCCGGGGAGGGGCAAACAACCCCCCAAAAACCTTGACATATTTACACAGCGTGCCGATACCAACAGTAGAAGCAGGTGCACATGTTGGGATGTTCTTTCACTACCTTCTCAGAGCTGAATAGCCGTTGGCATATCTGCATTATAATGGGTATAAACGTGGTCCATTATGTATGGCACTTAGATTTTACTCTGTGAGTCGTACAATTGGCCCGTGGTCGTTCGGACCAGTAATAATCTGCTCATGCGCACATTGCAACTATGAACTCGCTTTTAATTTTTTTTTATTTAAATACGTCATGAATATCATTTGAGTTTTGAACATGCAGAACTCAGAGGATATAAAGGAAAGTACATTAAAGAGGAAAACTGAGATAAAAAGAAGCCGACTGCCTTTGCATGCCACCACGATGTGAATTAATGCACTGATCTGCCCACTCGTGGGGAGGTCACAAACTTCACTAACTGTGCAGGCAGTAGAAAGAGCGCCCTCTAGCAACAAGACTGATCAGGGTACAGCTTTTAGGTCGAACCAACGTGTCAAAAACGAACACGAATGAATGTTTATTCATGGATTCATGCAGAATGAATGAAACAGTATTCATATGTTTACGATACTGTAGCCATTAATTTTATCAAGGCCTACTGATAATTCATGGATAAGTTTTAATGAAATATCAGAAAACAAGCTCTAAACCTCAAGAGTGAAGTAAAATAGAATAAGCTATCATTAATTAAATTTCTAGAAATAATAAATGCTCTGGAAAAGTCTGGACAAGTGACGACAACGTCGTGCTCAAATTATGCACAAACTTTGAATACAGATCGGATGAAAGTATCAGAAAACTATGATGTAACTTCTGCATTATGTAATACATGTACATGTATCTGTAATAGTGCATGTGCTGTTAAAAATATGAAAGACATATCGAGATTGGATTGTCCAAATAATACCCCACAAATAATCATGCTATTCTACTACATGTATCAAGATGCATTTCATTTCAAACGTTACTCGGAACTTTGATGAGGAAATTGACAGAACTTACTACTGACGGAGCTGATGGTACCGGCAGCCTCTCCAGATAATGATTTTATTTATTTATTATTTTTGGGTTTTTGACAGGGAAATTGAAGTAAATAACATGAGCTTCAAATAAGCTTTTTAACGATACACACGTTAGAAAATGATGTTTTCTTTAATCCCTACTTTAAACATAAACCCTAGCCCTAATCTTAACTCTAACTCTTGACTCTAACTCTAAGAGTAGTTTGCGCAGATACATTAGTCCTAAAAAAAATGATTTCTAGGTAACTTAAAAATCGGCAGCATAAACTGCGTTCGCCGGTGTGTAAAGACGTACATGTTATATGCATGCACGCTCGCGGTGCGTGTGTTTAATATCTGCATGCAATGGTGTTTCCAACATTAGATTCTGACAGTGCAGACACACTTTCACGCGCACAACGAGGATAAACCCTTCATATCAGAGAAGTACGTCTTTGGGCGTTGATACCCTTAAATAATTAAGAAAGATTGGATGAAAACGAGTCTCAGAAACATGAACAAGGAAATACATCATTTTATTTGCACATTTGAAACATCATTAGAAACGCGTTTTTACACACATCCCGCTATGAAAAATATTCCTTCATCAAAAACAGAAAAAAAAAGTAATTTTTATGGAATCATACAGCTCACAGCATATGGGAGAGCAACTCGCATGCGACGTTACAAAATTAAAAGTTTAAAATACTTTTACCTTCTTATCCTTTGACGGATTTTCGTCAAACCTTCATTAATAATTATGTTCCTTCTTCATGTTTCTGCTTTTATTGAAACCAACTTAACTTCAGGGTGACCTATCCCTTTAACACTTTTTTGCCTCATGTATACAGCAAGACAAATCGTACAGAATTGAAAGTAATTTCATTAGTTCCATGAGCGTACGAATTGATGTAACATTTAACCTACTTTCGAATTCATACATCGTTCCAGACATGGATTAAAAAAACCCACAAAATGGACGCATTGAATTTCCAGACGGCCTAAGCCAGTGATATAAACTTATAACGTGTAATTACGATTGTACCGATTTCACTCCCTCCAACATTAAAGGCATTAGTCTATCGCAGGTGAAAAGACATTATACGTAACTAGTGAGAAGTCAAAAAGTTACTCGTCTCATTCTAAAGAGAAACATTAAGAGATTAGAAAACTCATCACACCGTGTGCCTGGCGATGCTTTGTTAGGACTCCAATCCCCCGCTGTGAGAAAAGAGATTAGCACGCGGGTTCGCCGAGAATTAGGATTTTGACAAATCGTTGGGCGCGTATTGTGGTGAGCTGGACTTACTTAATGGAGACAATTATCCAATCGCCCCTACGACAAAAGGGTGTAATAGCAGTCTTACACGCGCACCCCCAAGAAGATCAAGACTCCTTTTTTTCCGAGGTAGAGGATTCGGATTCGGATTAGGATCTCACAGCTGCGCCTATGTATGGCTTGCATGCCGTTAATACCGTTCGCTTTTTAGGTGTAGCTGGGTCGGCTGTTAAATTTCTTGACGAAGATTAAATTGAATTGAATTGAATTTAATTTAATATATTTTTTGTAATGGTATAGAGGGTCTTTTCCTTCGCAGTTTGGAGACGGAATTAAGAGGGATGTTAGAATTAGAACCCTGGTTGATGAATACACGTATTTATCATATACACATAGATGTGCACCATCTTCACTCCCTGAAGAGTATTCCTTGCCCGCTGCACGATATCGGCGCTGGGCCAAGATCATTCACATAATCGGCCACCTCCAACCAGGTACCCATTTATACTCCTGGGTGGAGAGCATCATTGTGGATAAAGTATCTTGCTGAAGGACAGAAGTACCATGGGTGGGATTAAACCTGGGACCTTGAGATCTTAAGTCCCGATCATAACCACTGCACCACGACACCTTTATTTATTTGTATATTATTTTTTTATTCATTCATTTATCTATGTATTTATTTTCTGATACAAAAGGGAAAATACAGAAATGTAAATCAACATGGAAAGTTAGTACACAGCTGGATAGCTCCATTCAGCTGTGCTCATAATAGTTTTTCTTCCGAGGGCTAGAAAACAACATAAGAAACCTGACATTATGAAATATGAAACGATATAAGAAAATAGGAATATAATGTTTATTACAAAGATTTTCGCAAGAAGATTGCTCACGATCACCTTTTAAAGGCATTTTGTCTTCCCTGTACAATATATTCCCGTTAAGCACAAGTAACATGGATTCACATGGATTTATTTAGATTATCACTCCATCAACAAACATTGATCGTGCAATGCTCGAAATACGGAGGGCAGAGAGAATTCATCATATTTCCCCTTCTCTCTTCTTAAGTTGAAAAAATCCCCCTCCCCCTATATATTTCCCATGAAATTATTTACCAGCTAACACGCGGAGAGGGCACTGTGGCAAAAGTCCCTCATCCGAATCTCTGCGATCTATCACTGTCTATGAAACTAATTATTTTGTACAACAACATACACGAGGGTACATTCTGAGTTCTTTGATAAGAAGATATCTAAATATGATGATAATTAAATGGATTTATGAATAGATGAATGATCTGGGACCGCATTGTGAAACCAAGGATGTCTAAATTACTATCTCAGTGGGTGGGAAGGAGATGAGTTGCGTCTTACTTCATCTCTTTAGGTTTATGACAAGAAAGCGGAGTGATTATTTGACTATTGTCAACGAAAAAGCGAAGATTTACTGAAGTAGCTCTTTGTAAGTTTTCTCCCCAAACCTCAAACATCATACACGTTGAATTGGATGGGAAAAAAGGTTCGACGCAAAAGAGGAGAGCTGAGAAAAGAGGGCAGAATTTTGATAACGATGTAATTGTTCGACACGAGTGTAGCGAGAGAAGGAGGTGATGAAGACCACAATGGTAGACCAGCGGGGTGACCATTGACAGGGAGAATTTCGAAAGATGTCAATCGATTGCACGTTAAATGCAGTCAACCGCGTATGGACGGTGGTAACTTCAGAAGAACAAGCGGCAAAGTGGCCATGGCTTGATTAAAGTACTTCGAAACAATTTAGGGCATTTGTTTGCTGTTTACACCTGCAAAATGGTCTTTTTGAGGTGGATAATTGCGTCTTTAGTGAACGACTTTCTCCTCCTCAGAAGTGGCCGATTGACTTCTAAGTAAGAGGCTCTTGCCGTTGACAATAGCCGGTCAATATAAACACCGTCACGTGGAATGAGGATTTCATTTTGTGATAATCACATAATTGGTGGTTTGTGTCACAAGTTCGCGTCGATTGAACGAGAAAGTGTGGATCCATTGTGTGTGACATCTGACAGAATGACTGGAGAGCTTTAAACAAGATAAAGAGAGAGAGAGAAGAGAGAGAGGGAGAGAGAGAGAAAGAGAGAGAGAGAGAGAGAGAGAGAAGGGAGAGGGGGAGAGAGAAACGTTCTCAAGTATTAGCCCAGTATGCAATAGATGTAATAGATGGTGCTATGAAGAGGAAAAAGAACAAGGAGAAGGATAAGAAGAAGGAGAAGGAGAAGAAGAAGGAGAAGGAAAAGGAGGAGAAGAATTAGAAGAAGAAGAAGAAGAAGAAGAAGAAGAAGAAGAAGAAGAAGAAGAAGAAGAAGAAGAAGAAGAAGAAGAAGAAGAAGAAGAAGAAGAAGAAGAAGAAGAAGAAGAAAGAAAGAAAGAAAGAAAGAAAGCCGGATGTCGAGGAGAAGAATAGAAGACGGGCAAAGGAGAGAAATGCGAAGAAGAAGGAATACAATCTGGACTAGGGAAAATAACACAACATTTCTTACTTATATACCAGTAGATAAAGGGTGCAATATATTAACATAGCCACATCGTGATATACCCGTGTGATTACTGGCTTTTCTTGCCAACTGCTCCTAAATCAGAAATTATCAAGCACGTACAAAGTCATTTAGAATATATAGCGCACGGTTCCAGCAAACTAAAAATTTAGAAGAAATTATCGCACTTAGGAATTAGTTCTTTACGCATCATGCGAACTTTTTTTTAAAAGAAAGCGATAGTTCACAGTTGATTTGTCAACCGCTCGAAGTCAAGATATCTCTTGAGTCGGCTTCCTTTGAAGTTGTTATCAATGGTATGCCTACGCACACCTGTAGGGGGCCTCCCAGAAGAATTACCCCTCTAATGAACCCCCGCTCCTCAAGCGATTCTGCCCACCCGACTTCCACCGCGTTTAAGGGTCCCAGTATCGATATTTCCCCGGATGAATGGCCATTTTATTTGAGAGCTCTTCTCCAAATTAGCGACGTGTACCCAAAACAATTTTCTTTCTTTATTTCACAATGCAGTCCCTCTTGATCTCATTGATTTTCTCTTGAAGCGTTCAGAGCTGATCCAATAAGTCCAAACAGAGACTTCGACACATATCTTCGAATAGAAATGTTGTCATGCCTAACGTTCTAGTAATAGTTGTCTCTCCACCCACGTGCACGCTGGTATAATCTCAACAGACCACAGTGGTCATATTTTGTCTTGTATGAAACCATCGCTTTCAATCTTCTTTTCGTACCATGAATAATAATTATTGTATATTTGCAATACCGGTAAATACGCTATGATGTTTCATTAACACCCAAATCAGCATCATTATTTTTTTCCACAGAATAAAGGCATTTTCATCTAATACTTGTTCACTTCTCTCACGGACCATACTTGGTTCCCGCTTATGGTTTCTCTCAAAATGGTCACATTTACAGATTTTCAGGGTGAAAAGAATCTTTTGGCGAACCAAACATATTCATCACATTTTTTAAACTTGCGTTTGCACTTTCGTTCTTCTGTCTTTCATAAAAAGAATCCCACTGAGTTCATATCACCGTTCAGAACATGATCGATATGCAATACACGTAGAATATGGCATTGCAATAATCGGAGCGACAGATGTTTCAAACATTGTGATTATTGAGAGGGATGTGTTTCAGCACATTTTCGACAATTTACCGACACATCCCCGGTACAAAAGTTTTATACATGAATGTGCATACTTTTAATTTCAAGAATTTCCATTCGATAGTTGCGTGTCACGATGACCAGCTAATGTAAATGACATTTCAGAGTGTGATTATCACACATTCCCTGTTGATCGTTTTTAACGATTAATTGATGACTTTACGAAATTCCATACCATATAAACGTAGACACCGTGCCCAATGGTTACGAGCATGATGAATGTCCATCGTGAAAATTAATTGTGAATGAAAAATTCGCCATCCATAGACGCTTAGCTGGTAACTATGTCTTTAGCCTATTTTCAAAACGATATCAATCTGTATGAGTTTTGTTTTGTGCGTGTTGAAAATTCCTCATACCCCACATCAGGTCCCTAGGTTGAGGACCGTGTTTGTGGTAATACGCAGGCTTTTGTCAGTCGTTTGATATTATAATATCATGCAGATCTTTTCAAAATGCGTGCTTCTTCTTCTTCTTCTTCTTCTTCTTCTTCTTCTTCTTCTTCTTTTTCTTCTTCTTCTTCTTCTTCTTTTTCTTCTTCTTCTCCTTCTTCTCCCTCTCCTTCTTTTTCTTCTTCATAGCACCATCTATTACATCTATTACACACTGTGCTAATACTAGATAACGCGCCCCCCCCCCCCCTCTCTCTCTCTTAACTCTTCTCTCCCCATTGTTGTGACGTAACAAGTTCACTTACTGACAGACTGTCGATTTCAACCGGGAAGGATTGGCAGTGCCAACAAAACTAATCAATGAAGATCCGTTACCATGCTTAGTGGCAAGTTTTAACGGTTTGTATCCTCATTAATAGGCCTACGTCATCAAGATTGCGTCCGAATAGTCATGTTAGTGTGGGTAGTTATTCACGGATGCAAGTGATATCTGGCATGATCTGGGAGAATGAAGGAATAATGTGAGGAGGAGGAGGAGGAGGAGGAGAGGAATAAGAAGAAGAAGAACAACAACAATAGAGAAAGATATTCAGGACTAGAAGACAAAAGAAACAATAGAAGAAAAACAAATGCTATCTGAAAAGCAGCCTAAAACATGCACTCATTCACAAATAAATCCCAGTCCTTTGGTCCTGGCTGATGGGGTAGATGGCGTGCCATATTTTTTTCTCACTTTTTATTAATTATTTGTTTGTTAATGAATATATTTCAAGAGGGGGGGGGCACGCAATGGACGTTTTTTTTTCATAATATATTCACAACTTTCTCTACAACTATGTAGTAACAAGTTATCAAATTAATCTCTATCTAGTGACTCAATTTTCAATTGATGGAATGCACTCTGAATCTATTACAGTAGTTATTGCTCCTCGGAAAAATTGAGGTTACCATTCCTGATTAGTAACTTAATGTTTGAACCGCGTGAATAAAATTGGAATACGTCACGAAAATGTTATATTTACAGCGCACATTTTTTTTTTTTTGTGTGTGTGTGTGCATGTGTGTGTATGTCTGTGCATGTGTGTGTATGTGTGTGCATGTGTGTGTATGTGTGTATGTGTGTGTGTGTGTGTGTGTGTGTGTGTGTGTGTGTGTGTGTGTGTGTGTGTGTGCGTATCTGTGTGGCACCATATGCCCACCAGTCCTTCATGTCTGTGCTCTGGTTTCTCGCGCAACGCCTTTGCCCACATACACGTACATACACCTTTCACTAGCGTCCATTTAAGAATGGATAAATCAAACAATTTACATCTATGCTTTCAAAATAATTGATGAAAGTAAATTATGATGCTGACTCTACGTCTGGAATAAAGAATGGTCACAAATTACAAAAAGCAATCCGGCTTCCCCCGTTCCCCGACACCTGCTCGCGTCGTGTGCGTGGTTTGTGTGGAGATACCGTGCTGCAAACAAATTAGGAAGTTCTCAATTTATTTTGCTCCCCCAAACGAAGATCTAGTTTGTATCACAATGTATACATGTTACTTTTATGTCTTGGTGGGTGGCTTAGTGGATTGTTGGGGCGGGGAGTCTACGTTTTTTCTTTAAACTGTAGTGGTTTTGATCATAGCCCAAATATTGACGTCATTTGGGGGCCGAACAGATGCCTCGATAGTGTGAAATACGGGATCTTGTTTGGTTTCACGGACTAACAGTTAATTAAACGATTTCCACTCTGAACATGCCGAAGTTGTGTGTTATTGGGGGTTAATTACGACCTACATGTACACCCACACGTATGCCACCATTATACCGTCAGAGGAATATGCTGTACTGGGAAGACAAAAAAGACCTTCAAAAACTGATCATGGGCAATCTTCTTGCCAATGGTCTTAAATTCATGCATTGTCCATTTTAGAAACTTGCTGAAAGTGAGTTGTCCTCAAATGATCCACAAGTGGAGTAAGGACGATTAGATCAGAAATCCTCAAAATCTTCGGTCCAAACATTTTAAGGATCTGTGATTTAATCACTTATTACTCTTATTGTAAATCATTTGAGGGCGAACCACTTTCACCAAGTTTGTAAAATGGACAATACATGAATTTAGGACCATTGGTAAGAAGATTGCTCATGATCACCTTTTGAAGGCTGTTTGTCTTCCCAGTACAGTATATTATCTTTAACGCCAACTCTTTCAGGTTTTTCTCCCCTAATCTCCACGTTTCCTTATTTTTTTTTCCCTCTTATATTTTTTTTCTCCATTCTCATTTTGTTTTATTTCCTCATCTCCCTCTTTTCCTCTTTGTTTTACTTCCACGTAGTTTCTTCTTCCGTTTTTCTTATTCTTTTGATCTGGTTG
This sequence comes from Arbacia lixula, assembly GCA_963669155.1. Lineage (NCBI taxonomy): Eukaryota > Metazoa > Echinodermata > Echinoidea > Arbacioida > Arbaciidae > Arbacia > Arbacia lixula. The sequence goes on along the minus strand of OZ022593.1, from coordinate 18,973,629 downwards.
GTTTCATTTAACCACACACCTGCATTCTGTCACTCCATCATCCTTTCGTCTTCCTCGATGTCTAATTTAATTTTTATCGTATCTTTTATTGGAACTTACCTTCTTCCAATCGAAATGTTCAATATTTGCAGTGTGCGCTTTGGCTTTTCCCGATATATTACCTTTGTTCTCATCGATGCTGTAAGACTGCATGGATTCAAACGATTAACTTTCCTCCATTTTCTCTGTTTTTTTTTCAAAATCTTACATTCAATCGCATTCCGTGAGCGGATATAAATCCCACATACATGATGAAACAGAGAACAAAATCCAGAAAACGGTACATTTTCAATCTTGTTATCGCACATGCAGCTGCGCGCATGTGTGATTTCTGAACGCGGATTTTGATATGAAAAAACATGCCCCCGTTTGTTTTTTATCTGGCTGAATCTATTTCATAGTTAAATTTTTCAAAGAAACAGCCTGAAGCGGGTATTAACTTTCACTTGACAAGGGAAAAGCCGCAGGCTATATTTTATCACTTGTCATGTGTGATTATGTTTTATAGTATTCAAACACTTATAATTTGTTAATTTTGATCTGTTATACAGATGTTCCGCGTTTAAGATATCAAAGTGATGATTGTTCCATCTCACAGGATCACCAGCTTGCTCTCTGCCGTCCCCTGATGATATAAGTGACATATATATCCGGTCCACTGATTTATTTACAGAATCGATGATGGAAACGATGCGAAGCGTTCATTCATTTTATTTTGCAAATTTTAGTGACGGAATGTTGCCATGGTTATCTGTGACGTTTGTCTGATAACTACATTATGGGGTTCGCAACATCTTTCTTCTAACTACAACTTAATTTCAGAAATGCAGCTTCTTAATCGGATAATTCTTACCATGTAAGGTATTTCGTTGAAGGAACAAGAACACTTATGTTCATTAGTAGAGATCGAATTAAGAGAGAAGTTGCCATTTTACTGCGATACGTTCAATTTATTAGATCCGACAATACTATTGTATGTCTGAGACAATCAAAGAAATTTAATGATTGTGTAGACGTCTATGACAATATCGGAGTGTCTCAACTGTCGAAGGGGGGGGGGGGGGGGGTAAATAGCAGGTGGAATGGAAAAAGGAAGAGGGTGGTGATGACGTGGGGTGTACCCATGTAGGCGGGGCAAACACCTGGTACACAGCGAGGACAACCTGTTAGATCTCTCTGTCAATCATGCCTACATTGAGAACCTGATCAAATCAAACGTCTTTGGTGACAATCGTATCCGTTACCTACACAACCCCCGCATCAATTCCATGAGTTGCGATATACACACTTCTGCTTGATGGCATGTGTTCGCAAAGGGCTTCACAACACTAGTGGGGGAGGTGTTGTAATTGATCTAGTTTGGCTGATCTTCCATCATTCAGTGCTGACGTCATAAGACGCGATCTTGACTTGCAACAGGTGTAAACGCCACGTTTCAACCGCTCTTTGTTTGTTTAATGCCACTTAAACAATCAACAGCCTAGCTAGGCGTTGTGGCGTTCGCTTGTAATCCAACGACTGTGAAAAGTAGAAATCAATCATCCAATTAAAAGACACAATAATACTATCACTAATGATATGAGTTTGAAAGACCACGAATGCCGGATAGCAGGTTGATTTGAATACACGAGAAAAATGGAGAAATTTGTTTTGGCAAAAGATTGAGAAAAGGCAGACATGCAATGCGGATCGTAAGGTGATTTTAAGAGTGTAAATACGAACTGCACCTTGAAATCTTGCGTTACACATTTGACTTCTGGTGTAGCACGATAAAGCACCTTGTACTTTGCTTTGTCTTCTCTTATACACCGTGCGGAATACAATGTCTCACGAAAAATGATGCTATTTGGTTATTGTGATTTGTAAGTCCAGGAACCAAACCAAATAGACACGCACACTATCCCGGGTACACACACCATTGGCGAAGAGAAAGACAAGAGGGGAAGGGACAGAAGATAAGATTTTGATTATGATGATGATGATGATGATGATGATGATGATGATAATGATGATGATGATGAAGATGATGATGAAGATGACGATGATGAAGATGATGATGATGATGATGATGATGTGGTGGTGGAAGAGATGGGTGTGTGGAGGATGTAGGTACTAACGATGAGGAAGGTGGATGAGGTAAGAGTTGAGGAGATAAATGAGGATCAGTATGAGGAGGAAGAGGAGAGGGAGGAGCAGAATGAGGAGAAGCAGGAGAAGGAGGAGCTGTAGCAGGAGCGGGAGGAGAAGGACAATGACGATGAGGAGGAGGAGGCAACGGATGATGAGAAAGAGAATAAGAAAAGACGAACAGGACAAAGAAGGAGACGGAGAAAACAAGGAAACGCAGCATCAGAACTGCTGAATCATTGCTTGAATAGTCGTATCGGCGGCAAACCACATTCAAAATCAGATTAATTTCGACTTCCCGCTGTCATTTTGGTTGTGGCAAAAAAAAAAAACACACACACCGCTCGGCTTCTGGAGAAAACAACAACAGCAAAAAGCACAGACAAGAAGCACGAACGCCTAGATTACATTCAACATGTCAGCAGATTTTGCCTCATCATTTAATGAATAAACACAATTAGCCTTCAATATGGATGGCCTCCACACTATCCCTCCTCCCAACTCTTCTCCTCGCTTTGTCCGTGAGGGTGTATGTGTGTATGTTTGGGGTATGACCTCATCGCTATATCTTGGAAATAAAGGTATTCATTGCGCAGGTACATGCATGTATAGGCCCCTGCGGAAAGATGAATGCGATATGATATGAACGGTAGAGCGATAGAGTGGTGGCAAATGTGTAAGAGTGTAATTAATTCAAGGGGTCCCATCATCTGGCAATTTTCCCACACGACCCGATGATGACCACTTTCATCGCAATTTGCGCCCTACATGACGCGAATTTGGCACGAACTCAGCCCACAATTGAAACACGCTCTAGGCAAATAGGATGTGCTGTAATAGGTATAATTGGTACATCGATTCTTTATTGCTTCCTCAAAAGTGCATAGTCCGCTGTTCCAGATGCCAAGACTGACATTTGCGCTCCCATATTTCACATATTTACTGACACTTCTTATAAAACCATGATGCACTCTCTCCACACATGCCTTCCTCCTCTCCGAGAGTAGTCTAGGTTCTAGACGTATTTTATCAGCCCGAATTCGTGTACACAGCGCGCAACGGAACTCAGCGCAACGATATCGAGTGATCGCGCGATCGCCGAGAATTCCCAGCCTGAAGAAAATACTGGCATTTCTCGGCTATCGCGCGATCACTCGATATCGTTGCGCTGAGTTCCGTTGCGCGCTGTGGAAACGAATTCGGGCTGATAAGACGTCTAGAATCTAGACTACTCGGAGAGGCCAGGCCAGCAAGTGGGATTAGGGCGTAGTCTGTCTTACCAGACATAGTTGTTAATATATTCGGTTGTGCCCATGCACTCCACAGCCAAGAAACTAGGCTCTCCTCCGTGGAGTTCCCGAACACACAACAGAAGAAAGACGGATGACAGATACAAACTGCACATCAAAAAGAAGATTCATATATATATATATATATATTGTTAGTAATTAGAAAAGTCGTCGTTATTGTTGTGTATGTGTTAATCTAATTGTCATTAATTTGTTAGTGCTTACATGTAAAAACACGAATATACAGTATATGATTTTTTTCATATAATGATGTCTTCAAGGAAATGTTTTGGAAAAGCAATATAGATAAATATAATGTCTTCAATATCATATTAAATCTCCTCATTACCAATTCAGAAGTACGAAATAACGGTATAACTAGATACTGCCGCCATGCATAACTTATCTATGACCCTCAGAGCACATTAGCTGGAACGATAAAAAGACGTGTAACTACCATAAACTGTTAAAGGTGATATTCATAGAAAATCCAAAAATATGAAGATATTCATCTACAGAAAGCTTATAAGCCATACAATGAGCTTGGATGACATTCAAACAATATATCACTTTCCAAAAAGCGAAATTAGGGTGAAAACAATCACCGTATTCTCGGGGACAAATTTGCCCTACTGTCATCCGAAACGGCCTTTAGGTCTGACGTAAGAAAAGGGATGCGTTATTGTGCATCAAACATGCCAATCCGCAGCTTCTTTTCCGCCAGAAGCATCATGCATTGTTAATGAAACTGTGATGGCAGTTGCTAGTGGATTAGCAGGTGTGAGACACAATGGTCATTGTGAAGCGTTTCCCGGCTGTGACATACACACAACGCCACTTTCCCTGAGGCGATTTCGTAGGTCAGGAAGAGAGTCAATTTAGTAACATTTGACTTTCATTAAACACAAAACTGAAACTTTCATGGCATGTTAGCTGCATAAATTGCTTTAATAACTCATTCAATTATAAAATAAACTATATTCATTTGATTTTATTTCCTATGAATATCACCTTTAACGAAAAATACAGATTGAATACAGCAAGCCACAAATAGCAATTCTGATGATGATTTGACATCACATTTTGTAGTACAACAAAATCCCCTTCATCACACAAAGAAGGTAGAAAAGTATAAATTACCTGAGCCTTAGTGCTTTCAAATTACATTCCGATGTTGTTTCACAACATCCTAGCAATTCTTAAAATGGAAATGTTGTAGGAAAGCACTGAAGGTACTATGAATACTCGATTTAAATCATAAAACTTCACACGAACCAGACTTAATTTACATGTGTCGGAATGTTGTAAATCAAATGCACTTTAAGAAGGTGACGTGTCTTTACAAAATGTGATGTCAAATTAACGTCAGCATTGCTATTTGTGGCTCGTTTTGTTTACGGTGTATGGTAGTTACGCATCTTTTTATCGTTTCTCAACTTCCGGTTGACAGATACGAGCTTCCGGTTGATGGGTCACCCGTAAGGTCATAATGTTACGATGTAGCATGAGGCAGATACCTCCTCGGTATGCCACAGAGATGTCAATACAGACATACTTGAGGTGAAAGTCATCCCTGAGTGATTAATATGTCGATAGAAATGATTGACTTTGGTTTTAATAGATGTGGTTAATACCGTACATACTGTCTAGCCACTTACGTGATAATGGTACACGGAACGCGGAACATTTGAATGACAGTACCGAGTAAGGATTCTCTCGTAAGATACCTTCAGATTAGTTTATTATTTCTAATAATCAATTTAAAAATACCCCCCCCCCTCCTCGCCCCTCACTCTCTCCCCCACTCCGATTCCGTTATTGCACGAAGAAATGATTGTGATGTTATTTACACATAATTAATTTCAATAGAGTGTGTGTATTTATTCACGCGCATAAATTTCAAATACCGATATATAAAATGCTACTGATATGACATTGTATTCATGTATGAAGACGATCTTTTAAATTAATCATACCAAATGACATCAAGCTTTGGTGGACATGTCGCACGGATCACATCTAGAAGAAAACAAATGAATAAAATGAAATGAAGAAAGGAAAAGGAACAGATGGAAAGTAATAAACGAATGCATAAACACGGTACAGAACGAAAGAAAGAGAAGATGATTGAATGATAGAAAAGGAAAGAATGCATTAGCTCAGTCTGGCTGGTTATTCCAATCGACAGGTCGTAAATTAACCTGCCGGAAATCTCGAGGAACTCGGCCACATCTCGCATACGCCTTGCGTGATTCATACAATAATGGGAGCAAAGCGCTTTGTTCGCGACGAGTAAGGTCGCCTCACATCCAAGATCAACCCGTCAGAGCAAAACTGTGATCACTTTGGGGCTTCAAATTGGCTACACATTTTTGTTTAAATCAACTTGTTTACCATAATCGAACAACCAATCCATTGTAGATAAAGATAGCATGTAAGGATACAACTTAGAGCAACACATGTACCAATTTGAAGAGCAAACGTGTGGTTTCAACCGTTCTAGCCCGTTGCCAGTTCGAAGATTAAGTTATTATTAGGTGGTCTGCCATGCAGATCACCTCTTGTGTTTGTCCGAATTTTCTTTCTTTATTATTTATTTTTATTCCAAATTTTGTGGCATGGATATCTCTTCAATGCATGAGCTATTTTTCATGAAATTTTGATCATGCATGGGTATGTACGTGAACATGTTCCAGCAACATTTTCAAGGTCATGACGTTATCGTGACGTCATCTACGAGCAATTTAATGAAAATCGATTATTGAATATATCTCTTGAACCAATCATTGATATGTAATGAAATGTGACATGCATGAAATTAATGATAAGTCAATTAATCTCAATAAATAAAAACGCGCGCGTACGCGTACGTTAGTGCAAAAACGCGTGCGCAAAATTTCAAAATGCTTCAAATCAACTCAAAATTGTTTTGCATATGTTTCAGGCATTTTTAAGCATTTCAAAAATTTCCGCGCGTGCGCGCGCGTTCGCGCGTTTTTTCGTGCGTAACGCGAACAAAACGTCAAAATTCTGTTTTTTTACTGGATTCATGTTACTGACACTACATACAACACATCCTGCAATTTTGAGCCATTTCCATACAATAACAAGGTCGTGCGGGTGCGTCAAAGTTCAAAGTCTGCGCGTGCGTCAATACGTTTTTGTGTGCAAATATTGCAAAAAACATGACTTCCTTCAATCGGCCATAGCACTTCAGAATGGCCAGTGACCCCCAATTTTCTTTAAATATTTGGAAAGAGTATGAAATGTAGATGTTATTGCATGTGTCATTTTACCAGTAAGTACATGGTGACGTCATCATATTGCCATATGAATCGAAAAAATGAATTTTCAATTATGACGTCATGAACTTTTCTACCCGCTTTTGCATATCTCAGTAATCCTTGGTCAATTTTCTCCCAAATTTCACTCTGATGTAGCCGAGACCTTCTTCTATGAATAACTTTCATTTATTTGTCATTCAGATGATGTCTTCATGAAGTAAATTTCATTTTACGCATTAGTGTCATAATCGGGCGCATGTACGTGTTATGTCAATGGAAGGGGTATTTATGAAATGACATGACGACCTACTAGGAGTTATATCTCGCTGATGTTTGAATCTGTTACTCTGAAATTTTAGTATGTTGTAGCTGAGTCTACTAGCTTTCGGACTCGTCTGCTCCACTTTTTAATCAGATGTCGGGATCATGTTGACATTTCAGTGGGTAAGGCGATGTTTTAAGAACGTTCATTTACCAGCCCATGCCAGTGCATGAATTTGCCAATGCAGACCACCTTATACTTGTCCACAAGTATGTCTCGTTTTACCTTGATATCAGTTTTACAATCATTACGAAGGTGAACATTTAACATGTATTGATTCATATTGCGCAGAAATTTTTGTTCTTCTTCACTTGAATCATTCTTCATATTCTTTAATAGTTGATATTAAATCTATAGCAACCGAACTACATTCCTATCAGCAGTATGCCCATCGTGCTGGTGAAACATAAACAAAATACATCGAATCCTTTTAACTCATGTTTTAAGCTGCTTCGAGCTTCGCGCGATCGCAAAAGGATATATCATATAATTGGCGGGCACGCAAACCATTCAGGGATTATGCGAAACTCGAAAAACAGGCAAAATGCAGTATCCTCAATTAAGGCTCCAAAAGTTCGCTAAGCGTGAAGATTCGGAAGCATCATCATTTTTTTTGTTTATACACAAGGAATGTTGAAATGTGTTGAAATTTCTTGCGATCTTAATATCACCCCTGCGAATCCCAGCGTAGGGGTGGGGGGGGGGGGGGGGTCTGAAATAGGAACCTTGTACTTGAAGGGTATGTACTGTACTGGGAAGACAAAAAAGCCTTCAAATGGTGATCGTGAGTAATCTTCTTGCCACTGGTCTTAAATTCATGTATTGTCAATTTTAGAGCCTTGGTGAATGTTATTTGCCCTCATTTGATCCACATTTGGAGAGATTAGTGATTAAATCACAGATCCTCCAAATGTTCAGGCCGAAAAGTTTGAGGATTTGTGATTCAATCACTAATTATTCCAAATGTGGATCAAATGAGGGCAAATAACTTTCAGCAAGGCTCTAAAATGGACAATATATGATTTTAAGGCTATTGGTTAGAAGATTGCTCACGATTACCATTTGAAGGCTTTTTTGTCTTCCCAGTACAGTATATGCCCTTTACCCATTGCTTCGGAAGTCGCATTCTCGACTTGAAAGGATGAACACAATCGTCTTCCTCCCTTAAATGTCTTTCGTGGGAGGTGGCAACCCCCTTCTTTGCCAGGCCAACAAAAGTGCCCTTCTTGAGGAGAGGAATGTGCCCCTACTTGGGATGATAAGGCATTCCTTCATGACACTAGCATGACAAGGTCTCTATGAAATGGTGAGTGTATGCAGTCTTGAACGGGCAGAACATTTTCAGAACATGAATGCAAAAAAAAAACATGTGTCATATGTTTTCCGCACTACTATAAGTGCTCTCGTAGACAAAACATACACTACAAATTCAAGTATGATTGTACAATTTATGTGCTCATACTGGGGATAAGCTAACTACACAAACTTATTGCCTGTTTAATAAATATTTTATCCTTGATTAAGTTGTAGCTACATTTGCTTGCGCTACCCCCCCCCCCCCCCCCCACACACACACATACACAAACCGATTTTCGAATATGCCACTGATACCAAATAAATCATTTTACAAATATGTAACCAGACGCGACGTGACATTTTTTAAAGAAGGCTGAGAGACGGGCGGACCAGGATCCTCCTACGTGACATAAACCGGAAGTAGATTACGTGTGAGATTAGCCCGCCTGTCTGGCAGTATTAATGACTTAATTACGACTGACTGTAATCCCAGCCGACTGACAAGTGACTATGACAAGCCAATTTAAGGATACAGAAATAAAAACAGACATGTGCCTTTAGGAAACACCTATCATTAAAAAGTACGTGTCGCTGCCGTCTTGCCATTGTCCAATGTGCCACAGATCGACAGTTCCGAGTAACTTCTCCCGGATTAGATGAAGCGGTAAAGCCTCATTATAAAGTAGCGGTCTCATCTTGGCTCAGTTATCGTCAAGGTTAGCTCTATTTAACGCCTCTTGTTTCAGTGCCGTGATTAGCAGCACGTCGCTATCTGCAGAACAAGTCAAATTAATGATTAGTACTATTCAATGAAGTAAATAAATCAAACTAAGCGTTCTTTAACTGTACACGTTTAAGGTACAACGCACTGTTAAACAACGTAACGTGAAACACAAGGTTCAACATCGAATGAAGTTTCTTTAAATGCATCCCAAATTTGGCTTAAAGAAAAATCACATTTGGTAAACGAGTTCCCTTGAAGATGAACGACTCAATGAATCAATCAGACAAATTCTCAGTTGATAATTTAATCAATCAGTCAATAAAAAAATGATTTCACCAATGAGCCAGTCGATAGCATGGATAGTAAGTCAACTAATCGACCAATCTAGCGGGGATTCTCATTGGGAGAACCCGACACCAGCCCGTTAGAAAATGTCTCTTGGGGAAGTTGATTAGAACCAGAAATGGATAATGACGACACCACCTCCGTGTCGTGCGTTGTTCTTATTTGGAATACAGTTTGGGACTGTAAACCGGCAAGAAACACATCAGCTACAATGTGATTGTTCAAGATGACAAGGATTATCAGCTGACTGCATCGTCAATAAAGGGGATTCCACTTTAAGATTTCGTTAACGAAGTCTTAATTCAACCAAAGGAATATCTGTCAACGCATGATTTAATAAAAAAAAAAAGGCGTTATCGTATCATTCTGCTTTTAAAGATCACCACGTTCCATTAACGTAATCAATCATTTTTACCCTTTAGGTGGCAGACAAATCGCTGCTCTTTGGAATGTGTGTGCATTTGTGTGTAAAAAAAAAAAAAAGGGGGGGGGTGCATGTGGCCTGCAAAGTGTTAAGAATAAATGTAGTTCGAGAATGTTCTTGTGGTCACCTCTTGCTAATTGGCTTGTGACATCAGGGGTATTAAAGACAGGAATACCCGTTATATGCAGGCGCATTTCAAGAGTCTTGACCCTTTGTTCGTGTCTATTTTTACCCTCATCCGATCTGTCATTTGCGAGTGGGGGTACTGCAATGAACATGGCACCAGGCCTCGTGTCAACTACGTGCGGTGTCTGCGGGGGGTCGTTACGTAATATCGGCGCATCCTCCCCACAAGGTTGCCCGCGATATGAATGTTCTGCAACCGAGCGGTCATTGTGAATATCATTGTACTTTGACAGAAGGGGGTCCTTACAGAGACATATATGTATATATATATATATATATATATATATATATATGTATATATATGTATGTGTGTGTGTGTGTATATCACTTTATTTGTCTTTACTTGTTCTTATTCAGCGCCATCGCAACCTGTGTGTGTGTGTATAGTATAAACACGTATACGCACACACACTCACACACTCAAACACACACACATACAGTTTAACAAAACAAAATAAAGATTTTTTTTAGAAAGTTGGATAGATGAAAAGAAGACAACAGTTCTGAGTAAGAACACAAAACACACACGCACACACAATTACAAGCATGCTGCTAATTGTTACACCAACTGATGATTTCAAGGGCGAGTTGTTCAGCATCCCATACTCTATGTATTTTCAAGATTAACTTTTAATCTGCCATGTATGTAGTTCTTCCTCCAGTAAACCATAGCGATTTCACGAGGCAATATTTCCTCTGAGCCCTGTTGCATAAAATTAACCACTGGTTGTAACTTTGCAGCCAATGGCAACCTCTACCGAAACCTTGAATTTGATTGGCCGTTGAGCGATGTTACCATTGTAGTTGCCACTGATAATAGAGTTACCATTAATGTGTTATGCAACGGGGCCCTGTTATCAGAAGGGTTAAGCTAAACAGGGTCACATTGAACTATGCTTTGTTCTCGCACAAGTCAGGGCCAGGCATGATTGACTGGGGAGGAAATTGCTGATTTGTTAATTAAATCAATCAACGAGACGTCATTAACAAGTTCAAATTTGACACATTGAGGGACGGCCATTTCGGATACATTGATCATTAACTGATCATTAATAGTGTAGAACATTCCAAATTGATATTTTACACATAAATAATTCCTTATACACCCGATACTAGCGCAGGTTCATATCTATTATCTATAAATCTTAAGACCTGAAGACATACCTGTATAATGGTGCTGTTTGACATACAACCTATTTTTTTACTTGTAAATTTAATACCTGTATTGTATTTTTCTCTCTCTTTAATTTGCTCGAAAGCGCCTTGAGAATCTAATTAAAATGGGAAGTGCGCTATACAAATTCGATGTATCATTATTATTATTACTATTATCTAGTCGTCAAGTCGTCAACACGACTTTAACACTGTGAACAATATTTTACAATCTACACACGTCATGTATTTAGAGTAAAATATGAAAACAAAAGTACAGAAATGTGTACAGCCATGATTTAGAATGTGCACCATAAACCCACTCCCTCCTCAATAGCGGAATTTCCCCTTTAACTCGTCCGTGATAGACAGTAACAAGTGTACTATGTAATAAAGACAAAAGTGTGATATTCTTGTTTACTTCTGACATCACACGCGAGTTTTAACAAGATAATCCTGTATGGATTTGATTTATATTTCATCTTATATTTCAAATTTTCTTTGCCTAAATCATCCATTCATGTACATCGTATAGGCAGATGGAAAGTGATACAATGACATTAATTTAAATCATGCCTTTCACCAGGTACATCAACTCATAACGTTGAATTACATCGATGATAATTTCAGGGAAAAATATTTTCGGTTATTCGTGTTAACGCGCTTCATATGTTGAGCTTGCTTAAAGACAGTGTAGCCCTTTTAAAGGTCAAATTGTAAAAAAAAAAAAAAAAAAAAAAAAAAAAAAAAAAAAAAAAACAATCACGGAAAATGGAAGAACAACCTGTATAAGAACACATAATAGAACTGGAACCTTTCTTTGAGCAAATTTATGTTCATTGCTAGATTTCGGGTAGGTTTTGAACGGTTGCTGTAGCCTGGAGACCGGAGACCGTAATTTGTATTACAGCGCACATTACGGCTTTTCGCACCGAGATGATCTCTTTGCCTATACACTGAGGGCGCAATACGGTTTACATTGTATATGCGTGTAGCCCATGGTCGCTATACGATAGGGGGTATTTCAAACGTAAAAAGGATAGTTTTACACTTAACCTGAACGCGTTCGTGAATCTATAACTGAGATTTCATACACTTTATCGTTCGGTTTGTACCGTTGATTCATGTCAGGTTTAATGACAAGTACTTTTGGAAAATGTGCTACCGATCCTTTAACTAAGGGGTCAAGGTGCGTGCTACCTTGCTAAACGGAGCACAGTTGTCCAGGTACCTTGATATGAATTTCCCGTCTGCATGGAATTTAGGATATCGATATTAATAAATTTTCCCTTATTTCATCTCCAGGTGAGCAGGTCGATACTATACCTGGAGCGTTACCTCACATCCCGTCTACTCAGAAATTCGGATTAAGCTCACTCGTTAACCTGTCCATGGCCGATGTCGTCAATGAATGTGGCTTATGGTAGACAATTTTGATTTCAAACTTTAAAAGAGTAATAGACAGAAAAGATGAGCGATCATTAAGACACGAAATAGCAGCTGTCGAAGATAACCTTGTGTTTGTTGTTTTGTATTGAATTTGAAATTATTGTTTGATGTCGAAACATCGTGATGGCCTAATCCTCAAATTGGCAACACGTTGGAAAATACCTCCGCCGCATTTACCCTATCGCACGATCCCTGATCTAAATTATGGTTTTACGTCAACGTAAGACTGAAATCTGAAAAATTGAAAGTCAGCTTTTTGTAATTTTGTTGCTCTTGTAACGATTTGATTGTGGTCAAAATAATTCGAGTCACTTTGCATCTTCATCAAGTGAAGACGTTGTCTCATGACTTTAATGGTGGGAACGGTAATCAGGAAATAAAACATATTGTTTTTATGCCAATTCATTGATTCGATTTGTTCTTCTTCATGCTTGCAAAATAGACATGAACAGAGGAATACAATTCAAAAATAAATGTTACGCAAGCAGCATCAATCATAACACAGTCCACTTCTCTTTGTCTTACCACCTACTTACAAGAGAGGGAGAAAGAGAGAGAGAAAGAGAGAGAGAGAGAGAAGAAGAAAAGAGAGAGAGAGGGGGTGGGAGGGAGTGAGAGAGAGAGAGAGAGAGAGAGAGAGAGAGAGAGAGAGAGAAAGAGAGAGAGAGTGAGAGAGAGGGGGGGGGGGTGGGGAGAGGGAGAGGGAGAGGAAGAGAGATAGACCTAGGGGAGGGGTGGAGAGAAGAGGAAAGGACAGTTGAGACAATGAGAGAGAGAGAGAGAGAGAGAGAGAGATACAGTCATACAGGCAGACCGTAGGAAAATATATCGAGGAAGAGAACAAAATACGGGAGGGGTTTGTGAGAGAAAGGGGAGAGGGAATGTGAAGACCATGACAGCGACGTCGATGACGATATTAATTGTGATGACGATGACGGTGATGGGAACGCAGCATGCGCTGGTCGGTATTCGTCGGAACTTGGGCGAAAAGTCACGAACATGCTCCCTTTCTTGCGAGGTGACCCCAGTATCTGACCGAAGGCGATAATTTCAAAGTTTCCAATTAGTCTAAAATATACAGCAAAGATGCCAACTTTGATTTGGTGAACAACTAGGTGAGAAAGCCACCCTCATCCTCTGCGACCTTCTTTATTTGTTTTCTATCCTCAACTCTCCCTCCTTATTCCCCCCTCTCCCCTTACACTTCATCCCTCCCTGTTATTTACCTTCTAAAGATATAAATATGCTCAGAATCCGACGACAGTTAACCTTTCTTTCTTAATTCTGCATGAGATTTGCATAAATACAACGAACACCATGCATTGGTCCTAGGCCGTTCCGCAACAGTGAGCTAAAAACACACAATGCAATTACTAAATCATTTCATACAAATAGATCAAAGGCGGTAATTCAGGGTAAATGGATCATTTAGCAGTGAAAGCTGATAATGGCTTTCCCAAGTGACAGTATTTAGTACGCAATATTAATTGCTGTGGCTTCCTTTTCACGCTTTCTCATCTCAGCATTTTAGAGTTTGTTGGCTGATTTGGTCTAGACTATGTGTCACACCTCCCAAAACTGCGTCAGTTATCTCCAAGGAGTGTGCTTGACTAATGCTTTTCGCGCGAAAGAGGTGCAGATTGCGAAGAAACATGAAACAAAAAATGCCAAGGCTTTGGCCTACCCACTCATATGCTAATTTGGCCGAAACCACGTACATGTATTAGCAGCGATTGCCCCTGTTCACGCCCACGTCACGTCCCCGTAAGCCTCGGCGGTGACAGCCTCCCACGGCCCGCTCAGACTGGCATGTGCAGGAGACACGGGTAAGAAGGCGCCAAGGAGAGCTGCACTAACAAAGGCACCAAAAGTCGAAATGTATTGATAAACTTATAGCATGTATATGGAACAACAATGAAGATAATGAAATATGCATTGATTTATTATTCAATACCCTCTCCCCCACCCCCTTCTGTGGAAATATCTACAAATGTGAGAGTGACAACTTTAATAACATAATGTATATTGTGATCGTCTGAATTAGATTTTATTCGCAGGCACATTTCTGAGAGAGATATTCATCAGACCTATACATGCTTACAAGCTGGACTATTAAGTCAAATGCATGAAGTACAATCTGCAATTGTTCAGTAAACATGATGATGGTTTATGATAATATTGTTAATAATAATACCTTTAGACAGAAGACAGAGAGGGTTAAGGAAATCAAAAAGAAGAGAATAAAAGAAGAGGACAAAATGGAAAGGAAAATCTTTTGCGAAAGAAAAAAATGAAAAGATTTGGTTGTGGAGATTGATATCCGACTTCAGAAGCAGACACCATTTTGACGAGGTAGGCGTAGCAGCTACGCTCTATTACTTAATGTTCTTCTTAGGTCGCCTACCATACCAACCTAAGATACCTCTTTAGAGCAAAGCCGCCTTCATAAACACACTTACTGGCCCTTCATCGTGCGCACCGCTCATCGTCTGTCTTCCTTTTGGCGGTAAAAGCGGCGGGAAAGAGGCCCAAGAATATAATCCTTCCCGCACAAAATGTTTAACATCCAAACAATGCGGTCACCTCAAGATAAACATCGCCCTATGCCGGTCCGTTTGGGGAATTCCTCGGCTAGGTTGTCATCCTAGAATAACTTCGGAAGTGTTGGGTTAGAGAGGTTTTCACAACAGATTCCTCCGGGTGACCCAATTTAGCGTTTCTTTTCTTTCCCTGTCCCTCTCTTCCGGAGGTGTGTCACGGGATGGGACTCTTGGAGCCACGCAAGACATCTTTCCGAGAAGTCGAATGAAGAAGGTGAATTGTGAAGAGTTTAAAGATCGAGAGAGGAGCCATCGCCGTGTTTTGAAACAACATTTGGGAAGTGGTTATTTGTGAATACAGGATACACCTCCCGTTCATCAATCATCCATGTGATTTTATTGACCATTGAGCTGTTAATGTTATTTCCTATCATGGCGTTATCAAGAGTGATGTTTAGTCATGTTAGTAAAGAATTATAGTTGTTCTCTCCTCTCCCCCGATGTGTATGTCCTTGTCTATTTTTCCCTATACATAGATATATTCGGCATGTCTGTCCGTCTGTTTGTTTGTCATCATCATCATCATCAGCATCATCATCATCACCACCATCATCATCATCATCATCATCATCATCATCATAATCATCATCTCTTTTTCTCTCTTGATATCAATATGTCAAGTTACGTATGTCTGTCCGTCTGTTTGTTTGTCATCATTATCATCACCATCATCAATATAATTGATATTATTCATCAAACTCTCTCAGGAAATAAAGTTTAATACATTTAAAAGGGAAAAATACAGATCCTTGGATAGCAATGCCTCTGTTGTGGTTGAGGTCGTTACAAGTGCGTAATCAACATGATTTCCTTCTTTCCAAAAATAACAATATGTACCAATGTTTTAGTTGTGTGTCAGGAATAAATAGGATGTGTATTCCTAAATAAACAACAAGTACTAAATGCAAAGCTTTGACATGAAATAAAACGAAGGAACGTTGGTTTCTCACGTTTCTTTACCTCAACCATGACCAATCGCCAAAAGCTGAATAGTAAAAGAACACCTCAAACGAAGACCTTTTACACTCTCTCTATACAATCAAGTTTACACTCAAATTCTCTCTTGAGTCCTTTTTACGAAGACAAAGATGTGGAAACTCTCCTATATATTTAAATGATACCAATGAGACATAAAGGAAATGGGGGGGGGGGGGGGGGGATAGTTTCCCTATTGTGTATCGCCCGTAAATAGCTTAGAGTTTCAGGTTCACGTGACCTTTTTGGTTACAAAGAGAAACAAATGCCATGAAAAGTCGAATCACTCAGAAGGAATTCAGTTTACCCAATATTTTTTTTTAACATTTTACCGTTCACACAGTGAGGCAGAGGCAAAAAAAAGAGATGATGATAAAAATACACACTCATGCTTGTTACATTTTGTCATAATGTTCTTTTGCAATTCGAGTGGTCTTAATATAATAAATGTTGCTCTATCGTTTTGTCAGACAACAATCAAGAATTGACATCTTAAATAAATCATGTTCCGGATGAAACTCCGGATATCAAAACCGTTGGCGTGTACGAGATCTTTGGAGATGTGGAGGTCGGGCGCGAGAAATTGGAACCCGTAACCGCATCGTGCTGCGTCAAAGTGCATAGTCATCATAGTCATGCCGGTAGTCAGCGGAGTGGTCGATGGTGGGGGAAGGACAGAAGGGAAGAAGGGAAGAGTGGAGAAGGGAAGAAGGGAAGAGGGAAGGAGGGAAGAGGGAAGGAGGGAAGAGGGAAGGACAGAATGGAAAAAGGGAAGAGTGAACTAGGAAATACATGCATGGAAACAAGGACAACTAGAGGGGCGATATATCAGGAATGAGTTCACGGAAGAAGAAAGAAAACAACAACAAAAGAAAGGAACTATGAGAGGAGAGAATATGTCTATAGATGTAATAAATATAGAAAGATCCATAAAAATGCGTTAAGACAAAAAAAGAGAAAAAAGTGGGGTTTTTTTGTATATACATATATCACGTACTAAAAGGTGCATGAGTACATGAATAAATCAATTGTGTTCCACACCATTAAACTCAATTTATATATATAAATACATCGAGCGTAAAATCGTGGATGTAAAATAATGGTGTTATTTTTTTTATAAACTAGTCCTGTCGCGAGGAGGGTGAATTTCTCCGAAGAAAGTGTTTCTTTCCACCAAGTGCACATTTCAAATTCAAGCTCAAAAATGCTTTTATCCCACAAAGGTATCTGCTGATAATGGGGATGCAACCAAAAAAAAGTCTAGATTGAAGCCTCCGTCATAAAGTCAGATCACGAGATTCTTAATGAGATGATTGTCTGTTGTTTCGCTAATGACAATGGAGCATGTTAATCACCCATTGATATAGTCCCGGAGAATCCCGCTGACCACAGAATTCTGTGCCGACACATACAGACCTACATGAACCTATGGCTGCCTTCTCACTAGTGTCACCAAAGCTAAGGATTTATTGCACAGAACTTGGAGATAAACAATATGTATTTAACAATACACAAACAAGATAATCGAATAAACTATACCACATTATGTTAACGAGTATATAAGACAAATTCAACTTTTCATACTCATTATCACCCTGACCATAATGATGAATCAATCACGTCATTACACACCATTAGTGATGATCATTTGAAATGAGGTTCTTATCATCCAGTAACCATGGTAACATATAAACAAGAGAAAAGGAGGGGCGGAGGGGCCAGCATGAACGTAATAGGAGTGTAGGGTTGGGGATTATAATGCAGTGTCGAATAAAAAAGAAATATTTAGTGATTGCAGAGTATAAGAAAATAAACTTTAGGCATATAAGGCAAGAAAAGTCTGCCCCATTCTGCATATGAATGAAAAGTTTGATAAGTAAGATAAATATGATGATATATCAATGATGTTTGCTCAAATCTAGTCCATTGTTTGCAAGAAAGGGGGCTTCTGCATATTGGGTTGCATATTCTACACAAGTAACGCAAATATCATAGTCTAGTGATCCAATCTCGTAATTATTGTATTCAACACATATATTTTTCTCCTTTTCTTTTGTCACCTCTTCCGACTTACTTTGAATTTCGTCATACACGAAGTATAGTCCTAGTAACCATGGTAACATTAAGTTATACTCGTGCCTACCACATACCAATCCTCAGTCACAACTCTTTTCAGGCTCGTACTTTCATCCTCTAGATGTTGGTATGTGGTGAATATGATATCTAACCTGCGAACAATCATATGTAATTCTTAAAAAGATGTTTGCCCAGCAGTGGTATTTAAGCCAAAGCCTATCTGGGAAGGTGTCACAAGTAGGCCTGCCCATATCATGTATACATATCAAAGAAAAGGCGTGTCCTAATCTGAACAATATGCGTAAGAAGGGTCTATTTCCGGATACTTAAGTACAAGTTTAGGTCTGATTTCGTTATATTTTACGACATCAATGGATCACCTCCAAGCGCCTTTAAGTGGATCTTCCATAAGTGTTATCTCCCAAACAACTCCGAATAGAAAGGCACCAACACTTTTTCTTATACATGGACTGTATTAGGTAGGATTAGATTTTCCCTGTTGAGTGTATTGTATCGCTTTGTTAATCAAAACAATGATAAATCGCGGTCATTGTAGTTTAGGCCTACCGTTGGAAATATTGTGAAATTACATTTAAAGGTAGCCCGTCCCTTTTGCAGACCTAACTCTGAATGTTCCATGACTTTGTCATTTGAGAGAGAGTGGCTATATAACCTCTCCATGGAATCGACAAAGCGTAATATGCGGCTTTGAGGAAATAATCTTCGAAAATTGATCGAACTTTCTTTTTTCGTACCACGAAAAATCGCAATTTCAAATTGTGTCAACGGTTGGCAATAAATTCAGTGGAATCAAATCTCAGTGAAAAGTAGTTTGATTTTCATTTATTCTACGGGAGTTATAGTACCTTTGACCTTAAAATTTCACAGTTGGTATCCCAAAGATACGTGCTAAATATGTGCAAGCTTTCATGAAATTTGCAGATGTTTGTGAAAGGGACGGGCCATCTTTAACGTTAGGGTCATTTTGAAACAAAGCTACGCAATCAGTTATACCTGCGGTTGCTTCCTTTTTATATTGATCAAAGTCTTGTGAGCAAACATTTGCCTGAATACTTTACAAGCTTCCAGCTGACTTACACGCATTGGATAGGAAACGGCCCCTTCAACCTTCGCTCGATAACAACAACATGGAATAAAAGAGATTTAACAGAATAGAGTTCTCGAAAGGAATTTACTGGAGTTGAGAAGTGTTTAAAGTTGATATTCATAGAAAATCCAAAAATATAGCGATCCATATATCAATGGAAAGCTGAAAGTGTGTAGAAGTCAAATTTATTCATTATTTCGCTTATAAAATAACACAAAAGAAATAAAAACAGTTTTTATAACGCATCTCATAATGCTACGAACCCTGCCGTTTGCCGTCCGCGAAAAGAGCGATTTTTTGTGACGTAAGGTGAATGGGCACGTAAGCCATCTCCAGCCGCTACATTACGTGTTTTATACGTATAGCTCTAGTATATCGTCCTAACTAAATATACCATTTAAGGCTATATTTCACTGTCTTTTAGATTTTTCTTGTTAGTAGCATTTGAGTAAGTCTTGCACAAATCTAAGAAAAATAATCTCAGCAATAATAAAGTAAGAAAAATGAAAATATTCTGACCTTTATCGGGAGGTTTTACATTGAAATACGAAGTCGAGTCTACTGAATTTAAAATACGAGCTGTCGTTCGGAAAAGTTAGTTTTCTTGCACTTGTACGTTTTGTAGAGGTTATGCCATCCAACGACCTTTCAATTAAGGCTTACAGATATCTCAAATAATGTTGATAGAAGACTTGAGATGATATAATCTAGATATCAAACACTATATAGACCCATTTATATTTTTCTCGAAAGATTTGTTGACGTTCAACGTCATACATACTGCAGTACGATTATGCGCGTGCGTACGTCATTATAGCCCATGCATATCGCGACTGAATATCGTATGGTATAGCCTTACTGGTGCATTCGCATTCCATGATTACAACGCATGCTCGCGATCGCACACGTACGTACACATGTATGGGTATTGCGCATTTTCCTTTCATCAACACTACTCTGCTCATATCGTTGATATTTCTGCTCGCAACCTTCGACTGACAACAACTTTTGCATGTATGTACATTGTGTACTATACTTGTGGTCTCTTATTGCGCGAAATATAAACTGGTTTGTCAACATGAACGGTATCATAGTACATGTACATGTACATGTCTGCATCGTAGTTTTAATCTTATACAATTTCATCAGGATTGTTGACAGAACAATCGAGTCCTGTTCTTTTTTCTGTTTCGTCCCGGCCGACCGGTAGCTAGCTCGACTTTAGCGCTACTGCTAGTATGCTACGGCTACGCTGAGCTACTGCACGGATCGGGCCCACGGTTATTGCAAACTCGCGCACTAAGTTTTGGAAAAAATAAATACCCTCTAGTCTAAATCATTTCAACTACATACCAATTTTCGGTGCTGTTGGGATCAAGCCTGGCATGATCCTGGTTGCCCCTTGGCCTAGCATCCCCGTAGTTTTCCATTTGTAGATCTAGATCGACATCTTCTTGATGTTCAGGTTCTGGTTCATGCCGGTAAGCAATATCTACGGTCCGTAACAACACCATTCGTATATACTCGCAGCTTGAGCCTGAGGAGCGTTTGATTCATCATCAAAATCTCCCACTTCACCTTCATCGATTTCACTATCTGGTCCACTACTAGAGCTTATAATCTCATCTTCAAGTTCTTCTTCAAAATTGTCGATTTGAAAATCTAAATCGAGGTCCAACTCATCCATTGTTGTTGAAGTCTAAAAAATAGTTCAGTTCGCGAAACGTAATTTGCTGTTCGGTACGTACACGAAAGCTGCACGTGACCGATTGTCAAATGAAATCATGGACATTCAGTTACGTCATGCATAGTGGCCTATTTTACGGGACGTAAATTGGGCAGATTTCGAGAGGGAATTTGAGTAGTTTTTGTTTGGATATTTCTGCGCTCCTGGTTTGTTTTAAAATTTGGGATTAGCGTTATAATGATCATCAAGTCATAAACTTTACAATGATATCAAATTCAACCGTATTTAAAATCAATGAATATCAACTTTAATCTTGTCCTGTTTACATGGCCGTCCCTTGTTCCATCCGACGCAAACAACATGTCACAAACAAACTAATTCGGATGTGATTAAATCCTCCTTGATATTAAGGTACACCGCAGATTCCTTTGAACGAGCTGACTTTCAAATTTGTTTTCGGTATAAGCAGCTTAGGAAGATTCCCTCTTCTTCCTGTCCGCCTTTACTAAAAGCACCAAGACGTTTACCACCTATTCAGCTTGGCTACTTCAGTTTGAAGAAACATATTGTATGAAAGGGTTTGAGGTGATGTGGCGCAGACACGATGTTACGCCACCAATCGATACAAGAGGGCAGTGTTATTCAATAATGCTGCCATATCATGATAGGGACGTTAAATGTAATTGTATTCACTTTGTGGTCACCTACGACGGTAGAAGTCAAATGTTGGGATCAAAAGTAGAAGAGAAAAGTGAATATGCTAATTTGGATAGATGATATGATGACATGACATTAGAAAATGGAAGGAGTTACAGCTTCACGATGAGCAACTATGTGTGTGTGTGTGTGTGTGTGTGAGAGAGAGAGAGAGAGAGAGAGAGAGAGAGAGAGAGAGACCGAGAGAGAGAGAGAGAGACAGAGAGACAGAGAGAGACATAGAGAGACAGAGAAAAAGACAGAGAGGGGGAAGCGGACAGACAGACAGAGAGAGAGGGGGGGGGGGGGAAGAGAGAGACGGAGGAAGCGATGGAGGATATACAATAACAACAAAACAGACAAAACGATAGACAGAGATCATCATGGTCATGAGGGTTGGGGAGTCACGAAAAGTAGATGACCTACAGGGGTAAATATAGAAAACGAAGTCGGTAGCGATAATGATGACGGGCCGTCATAATGTCAGAACTGATCTGTCGTCATCATTGGGGACCGTGTTTCGTTTAATTTCACCGATTTTCTCACGTTGAGGTGGCTGCTCTCTGATATCCTGAAATGATATATTCCCAGCATAACGACCAAGGGACACACATCTAGTCTTCTTTTACTGAGTGAGCTTCTCAAGTCTTTTTGAAGTCCTCATAACATTCTGAAGAATACTTACTACTCTGTATTGGCAATGATATACATCAACATCTCCCCTCCACACAAAGACGCTTTTTTTTTTATTCAGTAATCTATATTTTCATTCAAACACAATTATTACATAAAAAAACACACACACACACACACACACACACACACACACACACACACACACACACACACACACACACAAACACACACCCGCACACACACATACATGCATTCTCTCTATCTTTCTATATGTCTCGGTCATCCCTTTTCTCCCTCACCTTTATTGCCCTCTCTCAATATCTCCCTCTCCATCTCTTTTTCTCTCCCTTCTGACATAGTCAACCACAACACAATTACATTTATGTGACTAATCATAGCATGCAAATTGGGAAGTGGTCGAAGCAAGGAATTAAATGTTATCTTTAAAAACAAAATGACACGTCTATATTATCACTGCTTATCTCGATCTCTAGAACACCAGTTTATTCGTCAGAATCGTGCTATAAACATGACACAGTTATTTATACAATAACTCCAAACTCAAATCTACACCTAACTCCGGGATATTCTATAATGTACACGTTTACGGTCATTTAATCTACAGTGAAAGATTTTAAGATGTTGAATATGTAAATTTGACTAAGGAGGAATAACACCCATGTATATAATTCCATTGTCAAGGTCTCCCCTGTCAACGGGCGTGATTCATACATGGAGTACGCGTGGGCTTTAGAGACGAGACAATACGACCAGTCAACCTTTTCATTGATGACACAGGTAAAGCGATAATACACTCCACAATCCGACTTATTCAAATGTCTCCCACTTCTTTTATGCATCACTTTCTCTCCTGTGTTCCGCCTCAATTGCTTATCTGGAGAGAGAGGTGCCCATTGTCGCGGTTTTTGTTTGTTCTACGGCGAATAACAAACCAAGGCCTCCATGCGCTGCCTCTATTATGATGCCCGTACTTTGCCGTGCGCGCTTGGCGAGGAAATACCCCGAGTGGTGACTCACTGGCCAATGACTAATCAGTCAAAACCGCCCGTGTAACGTTTCAAGAAATAGTAGCGGGCTTCCGAAGAATCGATGATTGAATTATGCTTCTGACTGTCAATCACGTGGATATGTGGATCTTTATCCATCCATATACATCTATTGTAGGTCTATTTGTCACACGGTGTTTTTTCTGTCGTCAGCGCATGGTCATGATCATGGTTGTATAGAGTATTGTATTGCGTTGAATCTTGAAAGCAGTCTACGTACTTAATATATTCTGCAGAGAAGCCTGCTACAACAATATTGTGTACCTAGCCTGACTTCCAGACTGTTGAACATTTCTTATCCAAACCAAAAATTATAGCCTAGTACTCATACGAATAGTCACTTTATCACGCTCCCCTTTTCTCGTCCGTCGAACCGGAGAAGAAATTGAGAATGGTTAGTCTACCGCGGCCAGACCCCTTTCGTATATAGTTTGGATTAGAAATACCAAAGCGCCTGGAAGCCAGACTACGGTGCCCTCAAAGTGAGAGGTGTCCTAATAGTGATCTCCATCTTCATTAATGGTTAAGTTTTTGGCTCAGTGATACCGCATCATTCGCTATATACTGATCATACCATATAATTCAACACACCCTTTATATTTCATCACTTTGCTAACGTAGCAGTAATATTAGTTATATTCGATCCTGTATGAATTGATTTGGTAAGTCCATAGAAATACCGATGCATACTCATGTTATCAATATAATGTATACTATAATTATATATTAATCAATATATAAATAATATATAATTATGAAGAGGTACTTTCATATTCCCAAGGAACAGCATGAACGCT
Source organism: Arbacia lixula (assembly GCA_963669155.1). NCBI lineage: Eukaryota > Metazoa > Echinodermata > Echinoidea > Arbacioida > Arbaciidae > Arbacia > Arbacia lixula. The sequence goes on along the minus strand of OZ022593.1, from coordinate 18,949,350 downwards.
GATGGGTTTTTTTCTGAGAATAATCCATTTTTTTGCACATATCATGCAGAGAGCCGTGCTCAACTTTAATATCGCATCCTCGGAATAGGGCTTCTAATGTAACACAGTTCAACAATTCATAATATTTGTTGCTTTGCTCTAAACTGTGCTATGCTGTTTATCGCACCCGCCTTCAGCTATTGGAGTGAACTAACGCCGTAAGTGCATCTGTCTACATGGCGTTATCTATTTGCATGGTTAATGACATTGATTGTTATATTATAGTTGGTAATAATTGTTGGTCTGTTTTTTTGTGTGTGTTGATTTGATGTTAAGGATAGAACTCAGACACACATCGCAAATTCAAAACTATATCTGATAATTTGTTTTTAATTTGGTGACTGGGGTGAAGCATGATTATTCTTTCTCTCGCTTTGTCTGTCTCGCCGTCTCTCTTCATGACAGCCCCTATCACCCCCCCCCCCCCCCCCCCGTTATTGATGTATTCTCGCTCTCCCACCCCTCTTCCTCTCGACCCTAGAACACCCTCTACGTACATTCCGTATACCAATCGCTGCCTCTCTGCCCCTCCTCTCTCTCTCCCACTCTCTTTCTCTCTCTCCCTCTCCCTCCCCCCTCTCCCTCTCACCCTCTCTCTCTCTCTCTCTCTCTCTCCCTCTCTCCCTCCCTCTCCCCTCTCGTTCTCTCCCTTCCCCCTCTCCCCCGCCCCCCTCTCTTTCTTTCTCTCCCCCTCTCTCTCTATCTCCATCTCTCTCCCATTCCCCATCTCTCTCACTATCTCTCTCTCTCTCTCTCTCTCTCTCTCTCATTCTCGTCGCAATTATGTTCATGACTCTTCCCCTTAAATTCGCAAATTAAGAACAACGAATACTTAAACTACTTTCGCAAAGTTTTAAATACTTACACACATCCATCTACATCTTCTCATTTGCGCTCACTTGACACAACTCATCCGTCCCACAATGCCCATAGTGCGTGGTGTCGCGGGAGATAAATTTGGCGCGCAACTGGCGTTTGTACTTCTGTGTTATTTGCGAAGTTTTGCGAACCATGTGAAAATGTCATCTTCCATATCCGCGCTTTAACAGAAATGGATTTGTTGTGGAAATTGCAAACATGAATCACCGCGGGCCTTACTTCCACACACACAAAACCACCCACACTCATATACTCAGGGAAGTAAGAGGGGGGGGGGAAGAGGGCTAGAGAGAGAGAGAGAGAGAGAGAGAGAGAGAGAGAGAGAGAGGGAGAGAGGGAGAGAGAGAGAGAGAGAGAGAGAGAGAGAGAGAGAGAGGGAGAGAGAGAGGAGGGTAGATAGAGAGAGGGGGGGGGGGGGGAGAGAAAGAGAGAGACAGAGAGAGAGAGAGATGAGAGAGATGAAGGATGTACAAAAAAACAGACGATAGACAGAGATAGGTAATATCAGATGATATCACTGATGGGGAAATAAAAACGGTGGGAAGGGAAGATGTTACATAAAGAGAGATACTGTAACGAAGTGGGATGGGATGGGGTAGGGAGGTACAAGTACGAATTACATTTGCAGACCCGTCGCTTAGGCTGAAAACAATTGCTTAGCCTTGCGAGCAACAAGATTATCCCTGTGTGTTAAAAGGTCATACACAAATTTATGAGGTATTATCTTATTTTCTCTTTTGCAGGAAACAATAGGACACACAAAAAATGTTTGGTTAGCAACCACAACGGTCATATCCGAATTACTATCATTTTGGTTCAATCGAAACCAACAAGCGCTATCTTATCATAAAGGCCTACTTCTTTTCCTGCACACTCCAACACGGAGCAAGCGTTGCTAAGGCTTTTAGTTGTTATGATGTTACGCAAGGTTTAGCCTTGATTCTAAGCTTTTGAAGATTTGTTGTCGTATACTTCTATACTACCATCAAAACTAATTTGAGAACATGAACATATCATTCCTATTTTTACATGTCGTTACAATCGTGATCCAAAAGCAAGAGTGTAATGTGTCCAGAGTAGCTTTTGAATACGGCGCGTGATTCACATAACCCACCCTTCGCATCAGCATAGTCGTATCAAGGACACGTAGTTTCCGTATATGTATCCGCTTGTAACGTAATTGATTTGGAGATATCAATTCCAATTACTCGGCGAGATCCAGTGAAAAGGTACCTGATACATGATGGCATGTTTTCCCTTTTATTTGCGCTTCCGTGGTTACGGATGTGTCTTCTTTCAGATTAACATTTTTATCGCCTTCATGTGTGATCTGGTTGTCATAGTTTTCAGAGCGACACTCCCATTCACCATTCGTCACCTGGTTAGCAATAATGCCTAATATGGTGTTATATTAAGAATTTGCACGGTTTTATTGAGTAATATGAGAGAGGGAGAGATAGAAAGAGAGAGAGAGAGAGAGAGAGAGAGAGAGAGAGAGAGAGAGAGAGAGAGAGAGATGGGGGTGGGGTGGAGGTGGGGATGGGGGTAGGGGGAGGGTGAAACCTGGGGTATTGGTAGTGAGGTTCAGGGGAATAGAATCGAAGAGATAACCAAACAATGGAAATAAGCCGCTCCTAAAGTATGACATGTACCTACATGCACCGACACGTTCCCATCCTTTTCTTTGATTGCGACACTGAGATAATCAATTTGTTCATAGGCTTGACAGGTGACAACTCTCCTTATGTGTGCTAATTACCTTTCGCATTAATTGTTCTCCTTTCCTTAGATTAGCCTTGGTGCAACACTAGAACTCCTCTCCTTCCCATTATCTCTTCCCCTCTACCTATGGTCCCCCTCTGCTTCTACCCCTTGCCACTCTCTTTTTAAAGCAAATAAATTAAAAATTCCTCATTCAATTTCACCAGAGAGGAATACAAGCTCAAAACGTGGATCATAAGATAATATGATTATCCGCAGCCTGAAAAATAGGCTACAATACATCCCATGTTTACGGTGTTCCCCATTATAGTGATCCAGTCTGGATTTCTTACGAGGAGATCATTTTAATCCTAATCCTAATCCGGAGAGGATGAGACAGGGAAAGGTGATACTTTCAATTCTTGTTTTATTTCTCTCTTTTTTTTTTTGTCTGTCTCTGATAAACGATTGGAATGCCGCTGTTAATAGGCGCTCTCTCCATAGTCAATAGCCGGGGCATAATCCCTACTCTATACTCGGCCAGAACGGCTGTAAGTCGTGTTTAGACAGTCCCACCATCATCATTATCATCATCATTGTCTGGAGATGAAAGAGCAGCGCGATGTCGGCATTCTTCTGAGACATAGGTATGGCATAAGCCTGACGTTGTATTCTCTTGATTCTAATTAAGTTGTTGTGAGGTTGCGACATTTTAATCTCGCCAAGAATGTGATTTTTTTGCCATTAGGTTTTTCTCGCACCTCCCCGCTCAGGAAAAAAAAAAATAACCGGTAGTTTTCAATCCCTTATCTGAAAAATTAAAACCAGTTCCAGTATCATCCCAGCTAAAAAAACATGTAACTTATTTGTAGGTACTTTCTTATAACTACGGATATTTTTCCCAAGGTCGTAGGGATATTTGCAATGTAAAAGAAAAATACGAGCATTTCTATTCACAACTGCATGTACGATACATTCCCCTTATACAGCATTCGGGATGGGGGTGGGGTTGGGGGTGGGGGTGGGGGGAGTTTAGGGCCTGAATCTGATCTTGTAACCTACGGATACGTTCCTGATCAGACAGGTGTAACAGTCGCTATCGGTATCACTCTCATCTATTTTGCCCTTATGATAATGATGTTTCCATAATCTGCACTTCATCCAACATGATGGCTCCGTGTGCATGCCAACAAAAGCGCCACGTTTCAGCACAGCTTTATTTGGGAGTCGACCAAACACGCATGCCACTGATCATCGCTGATTGTCACGATACATGTACTGTATAACCCCATCATAGCGATGACAGTTTCCTTAGTATATTGGGTTTCTATAGCCCTATGCTTTCATTCGCGTGATTAGAGCCAAAACAAAATCAATAACCACACATTCCAATTGCGGCATTTGGTCAATAGCCACAATGTCTACAAACATTACAAATTGGTCCAACCGTCTGACTTGTTTCTTTTAGAAGTCAGCTGTAATGCTCACCTCTTTCAAACAGAACCTACAAATTGCATGACTCTTTTGAAGAGCTAACGACACCGTTTAAAATGTTAATGAGCGATAATGATCAGATTTTGATGCCGCGATGCACTCTTCAACATTTGGTTTAATAGTGTTTTTGCAGCAATAGTAAATCGCATTGAGTAGGCAATTTGTAATCTTGTACAATACTCGGGGGAACATTTTACCACGAATAATCACCGTACATGGATTAGTAGAAGTAGCGTATTGGAATCATTAAACGGAAGGAAGTTTGGATGACTTATTCAAAGTCTGATTAAAAACTTGTTTGGACAAAGTTGCTTTTACTTGCTTTTTAATGGTACTGCCTATTACTAGTTTAACACTTTTAGTACCATGGCATGAAGAGAGCATTGATGTACAATACAGTGAATAAGCCCAAGGTAATGAGAGGGTTAACCCTCTTGGTTCCAAGGCATGAAGTGACCATTGATTTATAACACAGTGAATGAGCCCATGATATTGAGATGGTTAACCCTCTTAGTACCATGGCATGATGATACCATTGACTTATAACACAGGGCATGGACCCATGGTAATGAGAGGGTTAACCCTCTTAGTACCAAGTCACGAAGAGACCATTGATTTATAACCCAGTGATTGAGGCCATGGTAATGACGCTTTATAATGTTAAAGTTACATCGTGCCAGTACGGTACTTCGATAGAAACACCGAGAAGGAGAACAATCTGCCTGTATGCTAAATCGGGACAAAAGCTCATAGAATCTGAGAACGGTAGGTGCTATTCCTTTGTCATTTTGCAGTCAGTACTCCTCATTACATAATATCCCTGTACATACAGAATGAACAATACCCCTCTGTTTCAGAGACAATCTCTGCTTCTCTGAGTTTACAATCTTAAGAACAATTTTATCCCGAGATTGTGTTTGTTACGCCCGGAATGTACCACTTCTTCTTTCACCAAATCAAAGGTTTAAACTAAAAAGGAGTATAATGACTAGAACTATCCCGGAAGATGGGACAATGGGCGTGACGGAGAGAACAATGCTATCAAGCAATTCTTTGATTTCCATTCTCTTGTCAATCGTCGAAATACCTTTTGGCCAGTTGACCCAGGATAATAGTAGTTTTGTGGTGATGAAGAGGCGCACTGTCTGTGGATCGCGATGTAATCTACAATCATGACAATAGCAATAGCAATACATATAACTGTTCTTTTCACCAGCCTTGCTTAACAAGGAATGTCTTTTTAGTTATTCGTTGACTAATCTACTCTGTAGAAAGCATAACATATTTCCTAAAAACAACACATCCCTTATTTTATGTTATCTTTACCATTCACTTACTCCCAGTGTACACAAGTTGATTTATAAGGCCATTTAGTTAATAATTCATTATTCTCCGGACCGTAGTTCTGAGACCTTTCTTCAACATTGGTACTTATTCTTCTAATGACGTATTTTTCTGACAGAGTACAGTGTATTCCTGAGCTCCTATCCTAATACACAGAAACGCTCCTTGAATAAGTTCATACAAAGTCAGATGATTATTCCTCTCCAAACAGAAAAATATAAAATGTGTGTGTGTGTGTGAGTGTGTGTGAGTGTATGTGTGTGTGTGTGTGTGTGTGTGTGTGTGTGTGTGTGTGTGTGTGGCAAGAAGTCAAGAATTTATCCATCGCCATCTGCAACTCGCCGTAAGGAACGACGAAGAACTCAACAAGCTTCTTGTTGGGATGACCATCTCACAAGGCGGCGGGCTCTCTAACATCTAGGCGGTCGCCCTTCTAAAAATATCTCAAGGCCTTGGTAGTTTTGTTCTTGCAATCCTACATAACATGAAATAAAAAAAGAATACAAATACATTGTAGGTGATTAAGTAATTAAGTAAATACGTAAAGTGTGTGTTTGTTCGTGTGAGTGTACGTGTGTGTTTGATAGTGGTATGATAGGGTTGCTATCGTATTTGTTGTGTTTACCATATCATATCAAAATGCCTAGATGTGTATTGTACTTTCTCGTTTTTAGTAAGCAATCTTAATGGTTTATTACCTTTCTTTCTTTTCTTTTTCATAATGCACAAAATATTTATATGCCATTGTACTTGATGCGCAAAGTTGATGGAGAACAACAAATGACATGCCGTGTTGATGGAATAGTGTAGTAAAGAACTATACATGTAAGAGGGTTACGTTATAAAAGTACAGTTTCACTTAATATGTGTACAAATCTAGATACCGGTATCTGTCGCTCACTAATCTCCGTCTCACTCCCGGACTACAAGTCGACACCGTGCCATTTCGCATGGTATGTTATGAATCCCAGAATATGTAAATTAATATAGTTCAATACCCATGGGACAGGTGGCTGCGGAGGCAGTGGTATCCGTATTTCTGACGAATTGACTACGTCTCATTCCCACAGACGTTGACAAAACAAAGGCATATACACCTGTTCATAGGAAACCAAACATACATCTCCGAAATGCATCTCGATTCCAATTGTCTTTTGTTTAATTGAAACATCGTGTCAGCTCGAACCACAACGTACGCATTTCTCGAATGAAAATTCGCTGTAAAGGAGATGACGATTTCCCCGCTCTGTCATCTCTGGGACGGTTTGCAGAAAATATGACGTCTACTAGCGCGAACCACCTCCCGAGATTCCAATAGTCTCAAACAAACTTTGTCGCTATGGCAACCGCATATTTTCCCTGGTACCTAGATTCCTTGCCAGTTGTTTCATCTAAGTAATGCGTGATATTAATAGTTACTGCCTCATCTTTATCTATCTTCAGATTCTTCATTCCAGTTAACATGGTTAATGATTCCATCGTATGGAAATTGTTGAGAAAAGGAGAAGTTTAATAGAGAGGGGGTGTGGGAGAGAGAGACAGAGAGATAGATAGATAGATAGATAGAGAGAGAGAGAGAGAGAGAGAGAGAGAGAGAGAGAGAGAGAGAGGGAGGGGAGAGAAACATGTAGAGAAGAATATATTAACTTTCTGAGTGGTCTGGTTTGATAGCGTATGCACAGTGTTTGAGATGATTGAGATTGAGTAGCACGCAAAGGGAGCGCGGGGATCAACTACCTGCTATGAATCATCTCACATTCGCATGTGACAAGTTGTACGTACCATCTAGCAATAGCCGTTTAGTTTCTAATCATCCTCATGATCTCACGTCAATGAATATTCCATTTATTCATACAAGACGTAGCAAACAAGGGTAATAATCCATGCTACAGGATATCAATATCTTGGAGAAATCATTTTTCAGTGATTAAAAACACTCGTGTAAAAAAACAAATATTATCACCAAATCTTCCTCTCCCTCGCCAATCCCACACTCCCAAATCCGACTCCCCCCTTGCTCTCTCTCTCTCTCTCTCTCTCTCTCTCTCTCTCTCTCTCTCTCTCTCTCTCTCTTCTTTCGCTTTCTTCCAACGCACACCCCACCCTCATTCTCTCCGTTCTATACCCACACCTCACCCCTTCCTCTCTCCGTCCAATACCAACGCACCCCACCCCCCCCCCTCTCTCCGCCCTATCCCAACACCCCACCCCTCCCTCTCTCCGTCCTATACCGACGCACCCCACCCCTCCCTCTTTCCGTCCTATACCAACGCACCCCACCCCTCCCTCTCCCCGTCCCACACCCCAGCCCCTCCATCTCTCCGTCCTATACCCACACCCCACCGCTCCCTCTCTCCGTCCTATACCCACACCCCAGCCCCTCCCTCTCTCCGCCCTATACCGACGCACCCCACCCCTCCCTCTCTCCGTCCTACACCAACGCACCCCAATCCCTCCCTCCGCTCTACACCCACACCCCAGCCCCTCCCTCCCTCAATTTCATACCCACACCCCTCCCTCTCCCCTCTGCTCCGAGTGTCTGCCGTCTGTTCCCAAGTGGCACCATGACACGGTGACGACATGGTAGGTTGTAGACGTCAAGGTCAGTTTGTGCTCAAGGTCACGAGCAGTAGAATTCCGCCCATACCGGGTCATCAAGTTACTCTTTTTTTTCCATTTCTTTCTCTGAAAGTATTTATTTCCCCTCTAATAAAATACTCTTTGTAGTATGATATTTCTACCGAGATAATAATAACCATTTACCTCCCTCGGACTTAGACGTTCTTCAATCTTATTCTCAAATTTCTTTCCCCCCATTTGATTTATACAGAATATCATCAGTAAAAAAATGTGAACGCTTTTTCCCCCTGATTTCCACGGCATTCCATGATATACATACCTTGATTTGCTATAGACAGAAGCATTTCAACATTTTTGGAAATTGCAACACACATAAATTATGAAATTCCTTTTGAAGTGACAAAATAAGAAAGAATTTAAGGGGTGTTAAAATCATTGTATTGACGATATCATGCGTTCCTCCTTAAAAGGAATATAGTGTACTGGATAGACAAAAAACCTTCAAAATGTGATCGTGAGCATGGTGAGCAATCTTCTTGCCAATGGTCTTAAATTCATGTGTTGCCCATTTGAGAAACTTGCTGAAAGTTATTTGCCCTCAAATGATCCACATTTGGAGTAAAGAGTGATTAAATCACAAATCCTCAAAATGTTCGGCCCGAACATTAAGAGGATTTGTGATTTGATCATCACTTACCCCAAATTATTTCATCATCAAGACACATCAGTCCCATAGACCAGCATGCTGTTTGGCACACCGATGCTGCCAGGCAGAGATCATTGAACACAACCAGCACACCAACGGAGCTCATGCTGAATGGACAACGATCAGCCGCGATCGGAGTCTGGAATCATTATAACTCCTTATCCATGAGTTTCCCTTAAAGGGCATATACTGTACTGGGAAGGCAAAAAAGCCTTCAAAATGTAATTGTTAGCAATCTTCTTGCCAATGATCTTAAATTCATGTATTGTCCATTTTAGAAACTTGCTGAAAGTTATTTGCCATCAAATGATCCACATATGGAGTAATTAATGATTAATGATTAAATCCTCAAAATGTTCGGGCCGAACATTTTGAAGATTTGTGATTTAATCACTCATTACTCCAAGTGTAGATCATTTGATGGCAAATAACTTTCAGCAAGTTTCTAAAATAGACAATACATGAATTTAAGACCATTGGCAAGAAGATTGCTAACAATTACATTTTGAAGGTTTTGTTGCCTTCCCAGTACAGTATATGCCCTTTAAAATGAAACGAAATAAACTATCACTAGCTTCCCCCATGTTAAAATCATGAATGAACGAAAAACGCTACATGTGTCCATTTTCACTATTTCACAATCAAGAATAACATACAAGGAAAGTCACTGTAGACATACAGGTGATATCATCTGGATATAGAGAGAACGGAGAAAGGCGGAACGTGTTTGTTTGTTCAAGTAAGTCGGCTGCTAGATATTGTGCAATCACAAAGAATTGCAAGTACAGTGTACTATGTATTATAGAAAGAGATGGAGAGACGAAGAGAGAGAGGGGCAGAGGGAGAGATAAAGTCATTAAAAGCAAGCGCTATTATTGGTCAAACAGACAGACAAGGTAGACGTGCTCGCGAGTATGCGCAGTAGATAGTTGTATTACGCATCATGACTTCAGTGTTGTGGTTACTATCACGGTTCATACATCCTCGCAATAATCATGAACCCTACTACGAATCCCTCTACAGCGTTCGCGCGCGCTCATAGCTCCCCTGGTTAGATAGGCAGAGGCAGCGCAGTGCGCTCGCAGAGTGCGCGGCACGACCGTCGTACCCATGTCATGTATATAACATCGCTCCGCTGCAGTCGGATTAGCACAAGCAAGACACCGGCTAGCCACGAACACGTACGAGTTCCCTCTCACTATGAATGGACTATTATATTCCAAGCTGTCAACATTGTCACTGCGAGTCCGGATGAGAGAACACACTTTTCAATTTGTCTGGTAAAACGCGGAATTTTGTGGATATATTTCAGTTGCTATTCGGAGGAGATTGTTATCGTCTGGTCGCGATATATTGAACGAACTGGTGGCGGTGTTTTCTTATTAATTTTCATGGTGAAGTACTTTTAAGAAGTTTGATCAGCGCTAGGCGTGTATTCATCCAGGATGGAATCGCTGGGTAAGTGGAAACGCATCTTAAGTGTAATTTATTCTTTTGTTACTACTTAATGATTATGTTACATTGAATGATTTATCCTATAAGTGTCTTGTCCGTTAACATGCACCTCGGATTATTGAGTTTCGTTATCATACACGTACCAGCCGCTTGGATGTCACATCCTACGCCGACACGATGCCATGTGCGTGTTATACAGACAGCATGGCTAGAAAGCACACGGATGTTGATTCGAAATGACCATATATTAATAGACTGATATGTATCATATCAGAATCTCCAGGAAGTCATTCTTGTCTTGGCCATTATGTAATGACATCTGGAGGTATCCTGACATGCCTGAGGGTGTAATGAACATGGGTACCTCTTTTTACTGATGACAAGGATTTGAGCCCGAGGGGTGGCATCGAGTTCTAAGATTTGTTTTTTGTAGCACTCTCTTACCTTATGGTTAATTATTTGGTGTGTTAGTTAAACATCGCTGAGACGTTTATATGATGTTATTTGATTGTGCTTTAATACGGAATTAATTTAATTTAAGCAGGGAGAGAGTTTAGGTAAGGAAGATGTAGTGACAGGCAGAGCGCGGGAGAGAGAAAGAGATAGAGAGAGGGAAAGAGAGAGAGGGAGAGGGAGGAAATATAATAACCTTAAAGCGAATAGTATTCACGCCTCATTGTCATTCAACATGAGCATTCAATGATTCACTTTATCACGACTATGTTATTTGTATGTATCTCCAAGCTCCATGTGCAAAGCCATATGGACATTAGTAAAAGCCGATATGCCTAACTACGAACAAGTTTGTATAAGGCCTCCTCCCAGATTGCGTACCCTGGAATCAAACAGGCCTTGCATCCCAGCCGACCCCGTAACATGGGTGATCAAAGACCTCCCCCATAATTTGCGGTTTCAAAACGCTCTCCTTCTCCACTCTGCAAGACTTTAATGCCCTCAGATTGGACATCTGTTGCTACGTTTCTCTTCATTCGCCTATCATTATCTCCTTGCACTACTTCCCATCCGAAATTCAACATGACTGCGACAGCGTTGCGCAAGCCAAGTTCGCTATCAACATTATGTTGCCATGTACACACTCCTAGGCCTAGTGTTTCGACTGCTACTAGTACAGTCAGTAGTATAGTAGTATTTGGTCGGCTGATGAACGTTAAGTGAAGTGGAAGTTTGTGTTACTGGGTTCTGCTTGCAGCGCGGTACGTTATTAATAATTCCCAAGGTCAGTCGAATCGTGAATCGACACTTTCTCTGGGCTGACGAGGACCAGACAGACCCGGGCAGCAGTTATTCGGCTGCAGGGAGCCGTAAACCAAAACATATACCCCCTCCTCTTTCTCTCTCTCTCTCTCTCTCTCTCTCTCTCTCTCTCTCTCTCTCTTCATATTTGTCAGTATGTCTGCCTCCATTATGCCTTTCTCTGCATTTATGTGTGCATGTCTGTCTCTCTGACCCCCCCCCCCTCTCTCTCCCTCTCTCTCTCTCTCTCTCTCTCTCTCTCTCTTTCTCTCTGCATTTTATGTCTGTGTCTGTATGTCTGCCTCGCTGAATGTCTGTCTGTCTGTCCCTGTCTCTCTCCCCCTCCCTCTCTTCTTTGTCCCCTCTCTCTGTCTGTCTTTCTCCCGCATTCTCTCTCTCTACTTATTTCTCTGTCATTTTTCTCCCCCCCCCCCCCCATCACTCTCTCCGCGCATCGCTCATCTCCCCAATATCTCCCTCTGCCGCCCTCCCTCCAACACCTTCACTTTATATTGGTAGTTTTCCTCTATGTTAATACCCACGTTCAAAAAAGAATTTACCTTCTGTGACCACCTTCTAAGTTTTCAAGCCATTCTGTATATTTCCACTTCTCCCATTTAGTCATATAATTCCGCATTTACTAAAATTATTGTTATTACGAATCGAACTCATATTATCCCACTTCACGTCCTCTATAACTTCCACGCCCATTTCTCCATTTCTGTTAGCATACGTACATGAGGTAAATATTATTTTTTTTCACAATGTATATACATCACTTATATTGAAATATTAATGTGTCTAACATAAATTAGTTCATGTCAAACATATACCATCCAGGACTCGCTTTTGTGTGTAATAAGAAACGGAAACGTTCATTTTATTTTATTTAGATATTCATGCGCGCATGGTTAAGTTGGAATTGAGGTAAATGTGTATTACAAACGTAAATGCCAGTTCAAACGTTCTAACTAGTTACATATATGAATTGATAAGGGTTAGGCCAAGGATGTATAAAGCGAAGCTTGGTTAGGCACGTGCTATAGTGACGTACAGTCTGCGGATCAGCACGAGCCGCAACGTGCTGATTCCATGTGATGGAGAATATGTTCTTCAGTAGGGCATTTTAAATAGCAGACCATCTGCAAACGGAACAATGAAACATGAACTGCACACTGGGAATCAACGAAGAGGAAGATATACGCGTAATTCCATCTGGTTATCCGTCTGTATTTAGATATACATTGGTATAAATCAAGGTGATCATGTCGGTCGTCTTATTGTGCTTGCTCTATTTTCCATGACTTTTCCCCTAGAAAACGAGGCCTGTGTTTTATTTTAGTAAGCCCAATGCATTTTGTCACGTCCACTCTCACTGTTATCATGATTATTCAATACCCTATTGTGTTGGCTGTTTTGCGTGTCGTGAGTTGAGCTAAAGTTCACCTCCCAGTGCTTACAGACGTCATCTGGCTGGTTAAGAGGGAGCTTTTATGGGATTTCAGTGGGAGAGTGGAAGAGAGGGAGAGGGAGAAGGAGAGGGGGACAAAGACGGAGAAAGACGGAAAGGGGATGAGTGATGAAAGAAGGAGGGATAGCCATGATAGCGGGAGGGAGAGAGATGGTTAGGGAGAGAGAGGGGGGAGTAAGATGATGAAGAGAGAGAGAGAGAGAGAGAGAGAGAGAGAGAGAGAGACGGAGAGAGAGGGAGAGAGAGAGAGAGAGATGGGGCGATGGTTACGGATCATGATGTATGGATATTGTTGGTAATATATCATTTTCACGGGAGACCTTGACAAGATCTTGCCCCCTCGCGCTCAATGTCATCGTTGTGTGTTTTCTAAAAGTCTTCTTTCGGGGCCCTGTTTACCCAACGCAACAGGCTAAATCCGAGAGGAAAATACACTATATTTTCATTCCTTTGCATCAGCCACTTTCAAAGATAAAAATCTCCAAAATATTTATGCAGAGTTATAGAGGTAAAAATAGGTACATGTACATTTTTTTTTCAATGAAAAGATGTTTTCGCCTATGTTGATTTCGATTGCTGACTCTTTGCCTATTTAGCCTATATTGTTTGTTATCAACGCGTTTGGGTATGTTGTTCACCCGTTATAGATGTATGATGGATGATTTTGTTGGTTAATATACATGTATTACCAACCATGCTATGTCCACACGGGAAGGGGAGGGGGAGGGGGCAAATCACGCGCTCCGTACCCGTACGGGGGCCTCTCGTTCCATCTTTCATCAAGAATCTGGACTCCGTTCTTTCTGTAGTTCGTCAGCTCTCCCCATTCCATCTCAAATGATGATTCAGAACGATGAAGCACGCCTTCTTCTGGTAACACGAGAAGAAGACAAAGCCGAAATACACGTGTGTGCCTTTCCGATCCTTCGTCTCCGATCATCGTCACAAACACACGGAGAACTGTCACGCGAAATAATACAGTCTGGAAACGGCCAATCTAACGATCTGTCTCGATCAGTTTGCTGGTATAATTTTCCAATCAGATTTGGCAGAGTTTCCCCAATAAAACTTCCAAAAGTCTAGACCGTTTTTTTTTTTTTTTTTTTTTTTTTTTTTTTTTTTTTTTTTTGGGGGGGGGGGGGGGGGGTCCGGGCAGGAATAGGTGTCAGGCTGACTTTCGAGACAAAAGAGGAAACAGAACCGTGCACCATTGTCAAGGTTGGAGGGGGACTGGGAAACTCGTTTGGTTTTGCATAGAATGTCGGGAATTACAAGGGGAAGCACGTGCTTTCAGAGAGACCATTGTACATGTGTTCTCACATCACATCACGTAAGGGAATGTCGTAGAAGTATATATATGTTTACACTTTATGATGTTTGTGTGATGTGTGTGATGGAGATAGAGAGATATATGTAGAACGAAAGATATAGAGAGAGAGAGAGTGAGAGAGAGAGAGAGAGAGAGAGAGAGAGAGAGAGTGAGAGAGGGGGGGGGGGGTAAAGAAGGAAAACAAGGACAAGGGGTCGGGAGTGGGAGAAAGGGATATTCGCTGTAAGGCTATGTTATGCATTGTAAGTTAGACCACAGTTTTAGGCACGCATCAATGTTATCCTTACCAATTCCATTGGTGCAGTATGCGGATAGACATGACTGGTATACGAGTTGTAGCGGTGTGAAGTAGACACGGACAAAGGCAGGAGGACCAACAACAATGTGGGAAACTCTGGCGGAGTCTGCTTAGGTCTGGATTGGTCATTTAGCTGGCTGATACATGTGACGCATTGAACGTCATGGTTGTTGAGTGGATTTCATACGCTGTCACCAGACTCAGATGGAAATAGCAGAGGAAAGTATCCCTTCTGTTCGAGCTATGTGTCATTCAATCAACGAGTATTGTAGCAGCATTAACTATTTTTTTTTGACATGTGTCAGTTGTACTTGCATTTTTCCATTTCTACTTGGAACATGGTGTTGATGTATGGAGAAAAGTAAATGGGGATATATAAGATTACATAAGCTTACGGCGTTTTCATTACGATATATTTTGTATCCGCACTTCTATGGCCGACACAGTCTTGTTTTATATGGACAAACGTACAGGTATAAACAATCTCGAAACTTCAATCGTGCTCATGTGGTTAAAACATAATGATGTGAATCCTTTATTATGGTTCGTATTTATGCGCCATGATTTATTAACTGGAGGAACTACATGTGTACAATGCTTTTAGTATGCAGCATATTTTGCGCACCTTCTCATATTATTCTCTTTCCAAATTCAATACTGCGCCGGCATGCCTTGCGATTAAAACTACAAAGGAGCCAAGGTTGCGCAAGAAAATGTAGATGAAAGTGCAATAATAATTGGAAAAATCCCCCACAAAAAATGGCCCATAGAACTCCACATCTCTTTCCAAAAATAGAAAAAGAAAACTAAAGGGCTGTGGCGAAGGGGAAAAAAAGATAAAGTGCACAGACGCCGGCTTGTGAGTTTGCGAAGAAAGGAGATTCATCCGCTGCCCACAAAAAGTGCAACTGTTTCCCGAGGCCTAAGACTCGTATTATGATTTAACACGAGGAAATGTATAACTCTTTGATGATTACGCCAATTTTGACCCCTCACGAAACTTGACTCCTGCACCGGAATAATATTAATTTTCCCAGCAGCGATCGAAGCCTGCGTGTTGATTTTTATAACAGAAAAGCAAAAAAGCAGCCTCCCGCGCAAAGTCCTTAGTCACTCGCCCCTTCATTAACTTGTTTGACTCTGAGAACATTTATAATCCTAATCGGTCTTACGTGGATACTGATGTGAGAGATTTGACTGCACGTGTGTGTGATCAGAGCGTAACATCAGTCGCACCTCGGCCCTGCAGCCCCGTAGGCATTGGGTTGATAGGGCCCTCTGATCCCCCGTCTTGCAAGCCTGCGTTTCCGCCATAACACCAATGTACTTTTCGCGCTTCAAGACGGGACGTTTCTGCGATGATAGACAAAACGGTACCTGGACCTTCTTGTTCCTATTACCGAGATACTTCCCACTGCCAGGCATTTGTCATACTCATCCTAGTACTACCTTACCGCATCCGTGCACAACCCCCTTCCATCATCATCGCACGGCCTACTTTCCCATGATGATAACGCAGTAGTCCCGGGCGAAAAGGAAATATTAGATATCACGGTATACTCGACAGGCTTGTCTCTTCGGAAGATAGCCGTCCGGAGACAAGCCGTGATATATCATCCATCACGTGACAGGTCTTAGCAGTGAGGACAGGTTGGTTAGGATGGTCGAGAGCTGCCGTAAATCTTGTGATGCAAGGCTCCTACAGTTCAAAGTCAATTAAGAAGCCAACATGTTAATGCTTGACTCAGACTCTCACTATCGCACAAACACATGCGAACAGCGCACATCCAGAACCCTGTGCCATAATGCCATGCTCCATTTCCCATCTTGGTATCCACTTGGATCATTTTAGATTAAAAAGGAAGACACCTTGTGATTTTCTGGATTATTTAAGAGTGAGTGCCTCGCAGATCTCGTAGGAGTTAGTTCTACGATTTACGCATGTGTTCCTGGAACATATTATCGAATGGAAGTGTCGCCTGGAATTAAAGAGAGCCATGTTAGGAAACGCTCTGTGTTTTTTTTTTTTTTTGCGTGATTCGTCATACTTTACCCATGCCAAAGTAGAATCACGAGTCGCAATCGGCATAACATCTTGATGCGGTCGCTTCTCGTTATATATATGTTAAGGGACTCAGTCCCATAGGCAAACAAATGTGTAACGAGCTAACAGGGTTATCATGGCTTGGTACTAGGAGGGTTAATCCCTCAAGAACACCATCCGTTTGCCTTGGTCACTTACTCCTTTCACCATGCTCATTTCGCTTGTCACAATAATCGCAAATACGACAAGGTGATACCTTTGTCCCTGTTTTATCTTTTCTTGTTCTTGCAATGATACACCGATGAGTCAGATGAGAATGGTAGATGGTTGGATATGTTTGTGAAGGAAAAGAAACAAAATATGTGGGATCAGGCGGAGATTTAGATAATCGCGTGAAGTCCACGATCTGTTTCTTACACGCCCTTATGTTGAACTTTCTAATCGATTTTCTCCCCCGTTCTTGGAGATTGAGGGGGAAGGGGAATTCAAACTTTCGTTTGCCTTTTGCTTTCACATGACCGGAAATAGTGAGGAGGAAGTAAACTTGTTGAAGAAGCTGGGTAGCTAGCTGGAAATGGACACTCTTCAAATTGTGTTGATTAAATTATGTGTATAAATTTGCTTAATATGTTTATGAAGGTGGGAGTTCCACTTGTAACAGTTTGTAGAATTATGATGAAATCTGGGAGCTGACGGAGCGTGTTTATTTTTGGCACGGACCCTTTTTAGGTGTCGTAGTTCAACTTGCTGTTCCTTTCTTGTTCCGCCTTTTTTTACCGCCCCTTCCCCCCCCCCCCCCCCCTCCCCAAACCCGTGGATGAACATTTTCCTGTATTTTCCGCGGTAGGTGAACATGTAACATTCTCTACTTTGAATCCAATTAGAAAGGGCTTTCCGCTGTATTACCACCAATCCCTACCGGATCGCAACCGGGGGAGCTCGGGCTGGATGAGCTTGGTCGAACCCGTCCTGATTCACAGCATTATGCACCTTACACGTCAAGTGTAAACATGGATTTGCGGGATCTCCCTCCTCCCCCGTTTTGTCCGTGTTTTCATTTTTCTTTGCCGCGTAGTACAAAGGAGTGCACGCCTCCATGTTTCCATCCCGGCTTATGTAACCCCCATGTCAAGCTGTGACACCTAACCCTAAGGTGTATGTGACACGATCGCATTTTGTGCGCCAAAATAGTATTTTGTGTAGTACAGGAAGGCCAAATGATCCAGATAGTGTTTGTAGATGAATTGGTGAACAGAAGGACCGTGGAACTGAGGCGGCATATTCGAAGGAGACGTGTGGGGATTTGTGGTTTGTGAAACTCGATAAAGCTCGTAGGCATTGGCCCAGAAATGCAAATCTCAATGAAATGTTGGCAAGTTCGTGATCAGATGATAGAATAAAGCTCTACGGCCATCTAAGGACGGTTTTACGGGTGTGCGGATGTTCACCTTCCCCTCCATTCCATCCCTGGCGGTCAATTAACAACTTAACAGATTATATTTTTGATATATAAATATAATATGAATATAAAGCATTTCCAAAGTGGTGACGGGAACGCACCCCCCCCCCCCTCCCCCCTCCCCCGCGAAGAAGATTTCCGTCAGTTAGGACGGTATTGGTATGTTCTTTTGAAGGACGTGAGAGATAATATCGATTAACCTTTCTCTTCTTTCATGTCATGTGTGGGTTGTCCGCTATTTTATTCTGTGGGCACGGAAGTAACACAGCCCGTCACGCCTTGCAGCTCCTAGACGTAGACAAACAAAAGAAAACTTTCTGGACTGGCACAATGAATGCGTGTTTTGTTCTCGCCTCTTTATTTTGTAATCAGCCTTTGTAAGCCATGAAAGACACGCTATTGTCCTATTTCGGAAGTCTTCCAGATTATAACGATTTGTTCTTATTGATGCCTCCCAAGAGCCCTTGGTGCGTTCCCTCGTCTCCTGTCTCCGTTGTCCCCGTGTTTGGGGAGCGGTCTGGACGGTACACAGGAGGTGGTCCGATTCATGGGCATGACTTAAGCGGTGACTTATTCAATTCCTTCTTTTGTTCCCGAATAAGGTGGGGGAAACGGTAAAACTCCCCAAAGGTTTTCAGTCGTGTTCAATAGAAGAACCTGTTCATTCCACGTTTCCGTTGATAACTCTCGGGAATATGATAGTGTGAGCTGTTTGGAAGCTGAGATGAAAAGAGGCACATCAAATAGGTTGTAGTGTGTATGTAATGGCTCAACTTCAAGTATAAACGTCTTTTGATTTATTCGTAGCTCAGCAAGGACTTTTTTTACTTTCGAAGTTGGGAGCTTGCACATAAAAAAAATGACGACACGAATGACACCCATTACGCGATCATTCCCTTCTTGGTTTGGTTTTTTTTGTGTGTGTTCTCCTTCTCCCCCTCCTCATTTGCTATGGTTTCCTTTATGTAATATTTATAAAACTGACTACATTTATGTTATACATGTTTCTGTCAGGATAAGCCCGTGTATAGCCTTCGTATTAGAATCTAGAAAAAAAATGATTTGTCCGTATATTTTAAGTCTTGATAAATGTTTGTTCTAGGAATACGCAAAAGTATCAGCCATTGGTAAGGTAAGATTGCAATGGATAGATGTCTTGGGCACCATGACCAGTCAGGTTTGTCGTCGTGCCAAGAATTAATATGAAGTCCCGTTCGCTTAATCTGGCGTTTGGGCCAGCCGGTCTGGATAAGCCGGGGATTAAAACCTGGTTAAAGTAGCCTAAACCAAGGATTAATGTTCTCAGACCGCCCTGGTGTTGCTTCTTTGTCCAAGGTGTGGTAAAGATGACGGACAGTGATAGCACATTAATAACCCCTCAGTCGTCATTAACACATTAGGTGCCGACAAATGGCTATAAATAAATATAAGCCATGAGGTGAACTTACAAAAGGAGTGAAAGTGAAAGTATACTAGGGGGAAAAAACGGGGGCTCGGGGCGATTTCGCCCCCGAAGTGCTTAACAGAGCCCTGGAAAATGTTACAAAAGCCCCCCCCCCCCCCAAGTACCCATAGACACAATGTAAAATTGTAGACAAATTGACCAATGTGATAAAAAAAAAAAAAGTAGGCCCCGAAAATTTTGAATTATTTTTTTCCCAGAAGTATACTGGATTTGTATATTTTGAAAACATCAGTTGGAATGAAAATTCAATTTGGTGTTGATGAAAAGGTTAGTCGGAAGAATGATACATCACTTTTGATAGGTGTTGATGATTAACTTTATAATTTGAAGCCTCC